>JAVJHS010000057.1:0-92000 GCA_032873175.1 Leptopilina drosophilae | reverse complement strand
ATCTGCTTGAAGATTATAAAGATCTTGATTGTAGGTAATTTTATTAAAAATTTTAAGGTCATCTGCAAATAAAAGAAAAGAACTGTGTTTAATTGACGTCGGTATATCGTTTATGAATAGTAAAAAAAAGAGAGGTCCGAGATTCGAGCCCTGAGGTACTCCAGAATTTATTAAAAAAGGATCCGAAAAATCATTTTGAACTCGAACAGACGAATGTCGATTTTCAAGATAGTTTTCTATCCATTGAACAAATTCACGAGAAAATCCTAATGCTTCCAACTTAGCCAGCAGAACTTTGTGATCAACCTTGTCAAATGCCTTAGCAAAATCCGTATATATCGCATCAACCTGAATACCCCTATCAATATTTGAAGACACGAAGTTAGTAAACAAAGCCAAATTAGTCAATACAGACCTGCGCCTCATAAAACCATGCTGCTCATCTATAATAAGATGTTCCACTTGATTATAAATTATGTCATAGACTAGGCTTTCAAAAATTTTAGCTAATGAGCTCAAAAGCGTTATGGGACGGTAATTAGTTATATTTTTTTTATCATAATCTTTATAAACCGGTACTATAATACCTCTCTTCCAAACATGCGGGAAAACTCCACATTGCAATGACCGATTAAAAAGAATAAATAATGGCTCAATTAATACCGAACTGCATGATTTGAGGAGGGCAGGCGGAATGTGGTCCGGACCAGCTCCTTTATTGACTTTCAAGCTTTTCAACTTCATTGCAATCATTTCTTTAGTTATCGTATTAATATTAATAGTCAAATTATTATCGTAATGGAAAACGGGAACATCGCCTGATGATAGAGTATGAACCGAACTAAAATAATCAGCAAAAAGATTGGCAATTTCATTAGAAGTATTTGCAGAAACATTATTATATTTAACTTCACGAGGAATTAAAGTATCTCTTTTAAGAGAATTCATATAACTCCAGAATTGTTTTGGGTTAGATATTAGATTATTTTCAACCTTAGTTATAAAATTGAAATGAGCTACCCTTGCCAATTCTTTACAGTCCGCACGCAGTTTGGAAAATACCAAATAATCCTGATAATTATTTGACACTTTAAAGTTTCTATGTGCTATCTTTTTATAAAAAATAAGGCGTTTAAGCTGATTAGTAAACCATGGTGGATAATTATCATTCCTAACTCTTTTAAGTGGTACAAATAGTTCTATAGCTAGATTAATTTTATCATAGAAAACAGAAACAGCATCATCTATATTCGGGGTGTCAAGAACAAGATTCCATTCAATGTCAGCAAGCATATTACAAATTTCATTAATATTCGCTTTCCTCGAAGTTATAGTTAAAGAAATGTTGATTTGAAAACAAATTGACTCTATCATTTATAATATTATGTATTGTAAAAATCAAAGGAGGATGATAAGCATCCGCCGGTAAAATTGGGTCGTCACAAGCAGTCAATGAGTAATTTAACAAACTGTAAAAGACTAAATCTAAAATAGTGCCATAAGAGTTAACTAAACTATTCACCTGTGAAAGACCCATAAAATCAATGCAGTTAGACAATGATGTGGCAATCTCTTTACAAAGTCGCGTAGAATTTACATTTGGAACACATGATGGTTTCATCCGAGAGGTCCTTTTTCCATGAAACATTGGGTAAGTTGAAATCTCCGAAAATACAAAAAACTGCGTTAGGATATAATGTATATAGATCCTCTAGTATATAGCACAATTTTGAATAAATATCCAATTTAGAGTTCGGAGGAATGTAAAATGACCCTATAATGTAAGTAACAGAATTTTTAGAAAATTTAATAAAAATGTGTTCAATAGTATGTACACTGCTTGATAATCGCAAGACACGTAGTGAGGGGTCACATGCAATTAAAACACCACCTCCTCGTAAGAAATCGCTAGTTTGAGCATTCCTATCACAACGATAAACTTCATAATTACACAAGCCTAATTCAAAAGAAGAAATGGCAGGTGTAAGCCAAGTTTCTGAGAAAATAATTATTTTATAAAAAGAAATATTAATAGTTTCACGTAGAGAAAATAATTTAGTACGTAAGCCTCTCACATTTTGATAATAAATTGAAATGTCAACAGAATTTTTAAAGTGAGAGGCTTTACTATTGTGAGAAACGGCTTGGCTAATAGGAGGGATTACACTTGTTGCGAGATCACAAATACCATCACAAGGTGTAATAACGTCACTCAAACCAATACCAACACTCAAATTTAAGTCGAAGGTTGATTTCTCATCTTGACTATAGTTGGTTCCCCTCGCAGGTACTTGATGCGGAGACCGCTTTCCCCTTCCATCATTCTCTCTGCCATCAGCTGTTTGGCTTGCTTGTACTGGAGCACTTGTAACGGTGTCTTGTCCCATGACAGAGAAAGATTGGGAGGGATGAATCGTGGTGGGGATCCTTTGGTCGACTTGAAATGTATGAAGGCATCCAACACTTGTCTGACATGTGATTCTTCCACAAATGATACTCTCAGTGGTCGAGGCCGTGGTGACATCTGTTGATGTTTACCAAGACGAAATAACGAATTAAATTTGGGAGCATTAACAGGAAACAAAAAATTTAGAAACTCAGTAATTAAATCAGAATCAGACAAACTATTTGAATCATTAGCATTCACAATATTTTCAGGCATATTGAAGAAAACTATATTTGATGCACGAGAGGTGCGATCACTTAATTCTCTTAAACAATCAGACATGATTTGTTTCGAGCAACTATCAACTTTTTGATTAAGAGAGTCAATATTGTCTTTAATACCTTCAACCTCCGATTCAATGGCATCAACACGATTAATTACTGCTTCAATTTTTCCTACACGTTCCGAGACTTCATTTAATGTAACCTTAAGAGGGTCAATTTGAAGGGCAATTTTACGAAGTTGATCAGTCCATCATATTGGCAAGGTCATCCCTTGTGAAAGTCGGTACAGCAGGATTCGGAGAAGCAGATCTGGACGAGCAGCATTTTTTTTTATTTTTATAGCAGCTAGGGTGATATGGTAAAGAACACTTATCACATCTGATAATCTCTCTTTGAACTTCAGAGTTACAACCTCTACACACTTTATCACTCATAGGGATATTGACAGAGGCCATTTCACTTCTAGGTTAGGTTCTAGGTTAGGAACACAAATAACTCCACTAGTATCACTGAAATTTCCTTGAATGTTGTTTAAATAATAAAAACAACTGCACAAAAGGGATACTCAACAGTACATACCAATTAGCACAGTTAATAATTTAGTAAATCATATAAAAATTAATAAAATTGAAGAGACCACGAGAGACACGTACTGCCAGCGCACGCTCATGCGCAATGGAATGAAATTATACTTCAAAAAAAAAATTTTATGAAGCATTCAAAAACTTTTCAAAATTTACAAATCGGCGTTTTTCTCGTTTGTTTTCAATAGGAAATTTTGAAATTGCGAATTTCGCCGATTTCTTCAACTTTTTTTATTCAAAAAATTTTTGTTATCGTAAATTTTGACAAAATTAAAGATTTATTTACATTTTTAAACAGAATTATTGTCGAAAATATAGCTTTTAAACGACTTTACAAATTTCTGAAAAAAGAAAAATTTGTGCGATTTTTTTGTTTTTTTCTGCAGAAAATTTAAGAATTTTGATTTTCGACTAAATTCATAAAATTTTTGCATTTTTTATTCAAATTATGCTTGAAAAACAAATTTTATAAAGAATTCAAAACTTTTTCACAATTTAAAAACCGGCGTTTTTTTCGTTTTTTTCAATAAGAAATTTAAAAATTGTGAATTTCGCCAATTTCTTACAATTTTTTTGTTTCAGAAAATTTTTGTAATCGTAAATTTTAAAAATAATAATGATTTCTTTTCATATTTAAACAGAATTATTGTCGAAAATATAGCTTTTAAACGACTTTACAAATTTCTAAAAAAAGAAAAATTTGTGCGATTTTTTTGTTTTTTTCTGCAGAAAACTTAAAAATTTTGATTTTCAACTAAAATCATAAAATTTTTACAGTTTTTATTTAAATTATACTTCAAAAAAAAAAATTTTATGAAGCATTCAAAAACTTTTCAAAATTTAAAAATCGGTGTTTTTCTCGTTTTTTTAATAGGAAATTTTGAAATAGCGAATTTCGCCTATTTCTTCAAACTTTTTTTATTCAAAAAATTTTTGTTATCGTAAATTTTGACAAAATTAAAGATTTATTTTCATTTTTAAACAGAATTATTGTCGAAAATATAGCTTTTAAACGACTTTACAATTTTTCGAAATTGAAAAAATGTGCGATTTTTTTGTTTTTTTCTCAAGAAAATTAAAAAATTTTGATTTTCGAGTAAAATCATAAAATTTTTGCAGTTTTTATTTATATTATACTTGAAAAACAAATTTTATGATGCATTCAAAAATTTTTCAAAATTTACAAATCGGCGTTTTTCTCGTTTGTTTTCAATAGGAAATTTTGAAATTGCGAATTTCGCCTATTTTTTATTCAAAAAATTATTGTTATCGTAAATTTTGACAAAATTAAAGATTTATTTTCATTTTTAAACAGAATTATTGTCGAAAAAATAGTTTTTAAACGACTTTACAAATTTATATAAAAAGAAAAATTTGTTCGATTTTTTTGTTTTTTTCTGCAGAAAACTTAAAAATTTTGATTTTCGACTAAAATCATAAAATTTTTACAGTTTTTATTTAAATTATACTTCAAAAACAAATTTTATGAAGCATTCAAAAACTTTTCAAAATTTAAAAATCGGTGTTTTTCTCGTTTTTTTAATAGGAAATTTTGAAATAGAGAATTTCGCCTATTTCTTCAACTTATTTTATTCAAAAAATTTTTGTTATCGTAAATTTTGACAAAATTAAAGATTTATTTTCATTTTTAAACAGAATTATTGTCGAAAAAATAGTTTTTAAACGACTTTACAAATTTCTGAAAAAAGAAAAATTTGTGCGATTTTTTTGTTTTTTTCTGCAGAAAATTTAAGAATTTTGATTTTCGACTAAATTCATAAAATTTTTGCAGTTTTTATTCAAATTATGCTTGAAAAACAAATTTTATAAAGAATTCAAAACTTTTTCACAATTTAAAAACCGGCGTTTTTTACGTTTTTTTCAATAAGAAATTTAAAAATTGTGAATTTCGCCGATTTCTTACAATTTTTTTGTTTCAGAAAATTTTTGTAATCGTAAATTTTAAAAAAAATTATGATTTGTTTTTATATTTAAACAGAATTATTGTCGAAAAAATAGCTTTTAAACGACTTTACAAATTTCTGAAAAAAGAAAAATTTGTGCGATTTTTTTGTTTTTTTCTGCAGAAAATTTAAGAATTTTGATTTTCGAATAAATTAATAAAATTTTTGCATTTTTTATTCAAATTATTATTGAAAAACAAATTTTATAAAGAATTCAAAACTTTTTCACAATTTAAAAACCGGCGTTTTTTTCGTTTTTTTCAATAAGAAATTTAAAAATTGTGAATTTCGCCAATTTCTTACAATTTTTTTGTTTCAGAAAATTTTTGTAATCGTAAATTTTAAAAATAATAATGATTTCTTTTCATATTTAAACAGAATTATTGTCGAAAATATAGCTTTTAAACGACTTTACAAATTTCTAAAAAAAGAAAAATTTGTGCGATTTTTTTGTTTTTTTCTGCAGAAAACTTAAAAATTTTGATTTTCAACTAAAATCATAAAATTTTTACAGTTTTTATTTAAATTATACTTCAAAAAAAAAAATTTTATGAAGCATTCAAAAACTTTTCAAAATTTAAAAATCGGTGTTTTTCTCGTTTTTTTAATAGGAAATTTTGAAATAGCGAATTTCGCCTATTTCTTCAAACTTTTTTTATTCAAAAAATTTTTGTTATCGTAAATTTTGACAAAATTAAAGATTTATTTTCATTTTTAAACAGAATTATTGTCGAAAAAATAGTTTTTAAACGACTTTACAAATTTATATAAAAAGAAAAATTTGTTCGATTTTTTTGTTTTTTTCTGCAGAAAACTTAAAAATTTTGATTTTCGACTAAAATCATAAAATTTTTACAGTTTTTATTTAAATTATACTTCAAAAACAAATTTTATGAAGCATTCAAAAACTTTTCAAAATTTAAAAATCGGTGTTTTTCTCGTTTTTTTAATAGGAAATTTTGAAATAGAGAATTTCGCCTATTTCTTCAACTTATTTTATTCAAAAAATTTTTGTTATCGTAAATTTTGACAAAATTAAAGATTTATTTTCATTTTTAAACAGAATTATTGTCGAAAAAATAGTTTTTAAACGACTTTACAAATTTCTGAAAAAAGAAAAATTTGTGCGATTTTTTTGTTTTTTTCTGCAGAAAATTTAAGAATTTTGATTTTCGACTAAATTCATAAAATTTTTGCAGTTTTTATTCAAATTATGCTTGAAAAACAAATTTTATAAAGAATTCAAAACTTTTTCACAATTTAAAAACCGGCGTTTTTTACGTTTTTTTTTCAATAAGAAATTTAAAAATTGTGAATTTCGCCGATTTCTTACAATTTTTTTTTTGTTTCAGAAAATTTTTTGTAATCGTAAAATTTTTAAAAAAAATTATGATTTGTTTTTATATTTAAACAGAATTATTGTCGAAAAAATAGCTTTTAAACGACTTTACAAATTTCTGAAAAAAGAAAAATTTGTGCGATTTTTTTGTTTTTTTCTGCAGAAAATTTAAGAATTTTGATTTTCGACTAAATTCATAAAATTTTTGCATTTTTTATTCAAATTATGCTTGAAAAACAAATTTTATAAAGAATTCAAAACTTTTTCACAATTTAAAAACCGGCGTTTTTTTCGTTTTTTTCAATAAGAAATTTAAAAATTGTGAATTTCGCCAATTTCTTACAATTTTTTTGTTTCAGAAAATTTTTGTAATAATAAATTTTAAAAAAAATAATGATTTGTTTTCATATTTAAACAGAATTATTGTCGAAAATATAGCTTTTAAACGACTTTACAAATTTCTGAAAAAAGAAAAATTTGTGCGATTTTTTTGTTTTTTTCTGCAGAAAACTTAAAAATTTTGATTTTTGACTAAAATCATAAAAATTTTTACACTTTTTATTTAAATTATGCTTGAAAAACAAATTTTATGAAGAATTCAAAAATTTTTCAAAATTTCAAAACCGGCGTTTTTTTCGTTTTTTTAATAAGATATTTAAAAATTGTGATTTTTGCCGATTTCTTACAATATTTTTGTTTCAGAAAAATTTTGTAACCGTAAATTTCGACAAAATTCATTATTTATTTTCATATTTTAACAGAATTATTGTCGGAAAATCAGTTTTTAAACAATTTTTCAAATTTTCGAAATTGAAAAATTGTGCGATTTTTTTGTTTTTTTCTCAAGAAAATTAAAAAATTTTGATTTTCGAGTAAAATCATAAAATTTTTGCAGTTTTTATTTATATTATACTTGAAAAACAAATTTTATGAAGCATTCAAAAATTTTTCAAAATTTACAAATCGGCGTTTTTCTCGTTTGTTTTCAATAGGAAATTTTTAAATTGCGAATTTCGCCGATTTCTTCAACTTTTTTTATTCAAAAAATTTTTGTTATCGTAAATTTTGACAAAATTAAAGATTTATTTTCATTTTTAAACAGAATTATAGTCGAAAATATAGCTTTTAAACGACTTTACAAATTTCTGAATAAAGAAAAATTTGTGCCATTTTTTAGTTTTTTTCTGCAGAAAATTTAAAAATTTTGATTTTCGGGTAAATTCATAAAATTTTTGCAGTTTTCATTCAAATTATGCTTGAAAAACAAATTTTATGAAGCATTCAAAAAATTTTCAAAATTTAAAAATCGGCCTTTTTTTCGTTTTTTTCAATAGGAAATTTAAAAATTGTGAATTTCTGCGATTTCTTACAATTTTTTTGTATCAGAAAATTTTTGTATTCGTAAATTTTAAAGAAATTAATGATTTATTTTCATTTTTAAACAGAATTATTGTCGAAAAAATAGTTTTTAAACGACTTTACAAATTTCTATAAAAAGAAAAATTTGTTTCGATTTTTTTTTTGTTTTTTTCAGCATAAAACTTAAAAATTTTGATTTTAGACTAAAATCATAAAATTTTTACATTTTTTATTTAAATTATACTTAAAAAACAAATTTTTTGAAGCATTCAAAAACTTTTCAAAATTTAAAAATCGGCGTTTTTCTCGTTTTTTTAATAGGAAATTTTGAAATTGCAAATTTCGCCTATTTCTTCAACTTTTTTGATTCAAAAAATTTTTGTTATCGTAAATTTTGACAAAATTAAAGATTTATTTTCATTTTTAAACAGAATTATAGTCGAAAATATAGCTTTTAAACGACTTTACAAATTTCTGAATAAAGAAAAATTTGTGCCATTTTTTAGTTTTTTTCTGCAGAAAATTTAAAAATTTTGATTTTCGGGTAAATTCATAAAATTTTTGCAGTTTTTATTCAAATTATGCTTGAAAAACAAATTTTATGAAGCATTCAAAAAATTTTCAAAATTTAAAAATCGGCTTTTTTTTCGTTTTTTTCAATAGGAAATTTAAAAATTGTGAATTTCGCCGATTTCTTACAATTTTTTTGTTTCAGAAAATTTTTGTAATCGTAAATTTTAAAAAAAATTATGATTTGTTTTCATATTTAAACATAATTATTGTCGAAAAAATAGCTTTTAAACGACTTTACAAATTTCTGAAAAAAGAAAATTTGTGCCATTTTTTAGTTTTTTTCTGCAAAAAATTTAAAAATTTTGATTTTCGACTAAATTCATAAAATTTTTGCAGTTTTTATTCAAATTATGCTTGAAAAACAAATTTTATGAAGAATTCAAAAATTTTTCAAAATTTCAAAACCGGCGTTTTTTTCGTTTTTTTCAACAAGAAATTTTAAAAATTGTGAATTTCGACGATTTCTTACAATTTTTTTGTTTCAGAAAATTTTTGTAATCGTAAATTTTAAAGAAATTAATGATTTATATTCATTTTCAAACAGAATTATTGGCGAACAATCAGTTTGTAAATGACTTTATAAATTTCTGAAAAAGAAAGTTTGTCCGATTTTTTTGTTTTTTTCTGCAGAAAATTTAAAACTTTTGATTTTCGACTAAAATCATAAAATTTTTGCAGTTTTTATTTAAATTATACTTCAAAAACAAATTTTATGAAGCATTCAAAAACTTTTCAAAATTTAAAAATCGGCGTTTTTCTCGTTTTTTTAATAGGAAATTTTGAAATTGCGAATTTCGCCTATTTCTTCAACTTTTTTTATTCAAAAAATTTTTGTTATCGTAAATTTTGACAAAATTAAAGATTTATTTTCATTTTTAAACAGAATTATAGTCGAAAATATAGCTTTTAAACGACTTTACAAATTTCTGAAAAAAGAAAAATTTGTGCCATTTTTTAGTTTTTTTCTGCAGAAAATTTAAAAATTTTAATTTTCGGGTAAATTCATAAAATTTTTGCAGTTTTTATTCAAATTATGCTTGAAAAACAAATTTTATGAAGCATTCAAAAAATTTTCAAAATTTAAAAATCGGCTTTTTTTTCGTTTTTTTCAATAGGAAATTTAAAAATTGTGAATTTCTGCGATTTCTTACAATTTTTTTGTATCAGAAAATTTTTGTAATCGTAAATTTTAAAGAAATTAATGATTTATTTTCATTTTTAAGCAGAATTATTGTCGAAAAAATAGTTTTTAAACAATATTTCAAATTTTCGAAATTGAAAAATTGTGCGATTTTTTTGTTTTTTTCTCAAGAAAATTAAAAAATTTTGATTTTCGAGTAGAATCATAAAATTTTTGCAGTTTTTATTTATATTATACTTGAAAAACAAATTTTATAAAGCATTCAAAAATTTTTCAAAATTTACAAATCGGCGTTTTTCTCGTTTGTTTTCAATAGGAAATTTTGAAATTGCGAATTTCGCCGATTTCTTTAACTTTTTTTATTCAAAAAATTTTTGTTATCGTAAATTTTGACGAAATTAAAGATTTATTTTCATTTTTAAACAGAATTATAGTCGAAAAAATAGTTTTTAAACGACTTTACAAATTTCTATAAAAAGAAAAATTTGTTCGATTTTTTTGTTTTTTTCTGCAGAAAACTTAAAAATTTTGATTTTCGACTAAAATCATAAAATTTTTACAGTTTTTATTTAAATTATACTTCAAAAACAAATTTTTTGAAGCATTCAAAAACTTTTCAAAATTTAAAAATCGGCGTTTTTCTCGTTTTTTTAATAGGAAATTTTGAAATTGCTAATTTCGCCTATTTCTTCAACTTTTTTTATTCAAAAAATTTTTGTTATCGTAAATTTTGACAAAATTAAAGATTTATTTTCATTTTTAAACAGAATTATAGTCGAAAATATAGCTTTTAAACGACTTTACAAATTTCTGAAAAAAGAAAAATTTGTGCCATTTTTTAGTTTTTTTCTGCAGTAAATTTAAAAATTTTGATTTTCGACTAAATTCATAAAATTTTTGCAGTTTTTATTCAAATTATGCTTGAAAAACAAATTTTATGAAGCATTCAAAAAATTTTCAAAATTTAAAAATTGGCGTTTTTTTCGTTTTTTTCAATAGGAAATTTAAAAATTGTGAATTTCTGCGATTTCTTACAATTTTTTTGTATCAGAAAATTTTTGTAATCGTAAATTTTAAAAAAATTAATGATTTATTTTTATTTTTAAACAGAATTATTGTCGAAAAAATAGTTTTTAAACAATATTTCAAATTTTCGAAATTGAAAAATTGTGCGATTTTTTTGTTTTTTTCTCAAGAAAATTAAAAAATTTTGATTTTCGAGTAAAATCATAATATTTTTGCAGTTTTTATTTATATTATACTTGAAAAACAAATTTTATAAAGCATTCAAAAATTTTTCAAAATTTACAAATCGGCGTTTTTCTCGTTTGTTTTCAATAGGAAATTTTGAAATTGCGAATTTCGCCGATTTCTTTAACTTTTTTTATTCAGAAAATTTTTGTTATCGTAAATTTTGACAAAATTAAAGATTTATTTTCATTTTTAAACAGAATTATAGTCGAAAAAATAGTTTTTAATCGACTTTACAAATTTCTATAAAAAGAAAAATTTGTTCGATTTTTTTGTTTTTTTCTGCAGAAAACTTAAAAATTTTGATTTTCGACTAAAATCATAAAATTTTTACAGTTTTTATTTAAATTATACTTCAAAAACAAATTTTTTGAAGCATTCAAAAACTTTTCAAAATTTAAAAATCGGCGTTTTTCTCGTTTTTTTAATAGGAAATTTTGAAATTGCTAATTTCGCCTATTTCTTCAACTTTTTTGATTCAAAAAATTTTTGTTATCGTAAATTTTGACAAAATTAAAGATTTATTTTCATTTTTAAACAGAATTATAGTCGAAAATATAGCTTTTAAACGACTTTACAAATTTCTGAATAAAGAAAAATTTGTGCGATTTTTTTGTTTTTTTCTCAAGAAAATTAAAAAATTTTGATTTTCGAGTAAAATCATAAAATTTTTGCAGTTTTTATTTATATTATACTTGAAAAACAAATTTTATAAAGCATTCAAAAATTTTTCAAAATTTACAAATCGGCGTTTTTCTCGTTTGTTTTCAATAGGAAATTTTGAAATTGCGAATTTCGCCGATTTCTTTAACTTTTTTTATTCAAAAAATTTTTGTTATCGTAAATTTTGACAAAATTAAAGATTTATTTTCATTTTTAAACAGAATTATAGTCGAAAAAATAGTTTTTAATCGACTTTACAAATTTCTATAAAAAGAAAAATTTGTTCGATTTTTTTGTTTTTTTCTGCAGAAAACTTAAAAATTTTGATTTTCGACTAAAATCATAAAATTTTTACAGTTTTTATTTAAATTATACTTCAAAAACAAATTTTTTGAAGCATTCAAAAACTTTTCAAAATTTAAAAATCGGCGTTTTTCTCGTTTTTTTAATAGGAAATTTTGAAATTGCTAATTTCGCCTATTTCTTCAACTTTTTTGATTCAAAAAATTTTTGTTATCGTAAATTTTGACAAAATTAAAGATTTATTTTCATTTTTAAACAGAATTATAGTCGAAAATATAGCTTTTAAACGACTTTACAAATTTCTGAATAAAGAAAAATTTGTGCGATTTTTTTGTTTTTTTCTCAAGAAAATTAAAAAATTTTGATTTTCGAGTAAAATCATAAAATTTTTGCAGTTTTTATTCAAATTATGCTTGAAAAACAAATTTTATAAAGAATTCAAAAATCTTTCACAATTTAAAAACCGGCGTTTTTTTCGTTTTTTTCAATAAGAAATTTAAAAATTGTGAATTTCGCCGAATTCTTACAATTTTTTTGTTTCAGAAAATTTTTGTAATCGTAAATTTTAAAAAAATTAATGATTTGTTTTCATATTTAAACAGAATTATTGTCGAAAAAATAGCTTTTAAACGACTTTACAAATTTCTGAAAAAAGAAAAATTTGTGCGATTTTTTAGATTTTTTCTGTAGAAAATTTAAAAATTTTGATTTTCGACTAAATTCATAAAATTTTTGCAGTTTTTATTTAAATTATACTTCAAAAACAAATTTTATGAAGCATTCAAAAATTTTTCACAATTTAAAAACCGGCGTTTTTTTCGTTTTTTTCAATAAGAAATTTAAAAATTGTGAATTTCGCCGAATTCTTACAATTTTTTTGTTTCAGAAAATTTTTGTAATCGTAAATTTTAAAAAAATTAATGATTTGTTTTCATATTTAAACAGAATTATTGTCGAAAATATAGCTTTTAAACGACTTTACAAATTTCTGAAAAAAGAAAAATTTGTGCGATTTTTTAGATTTTTTCTGTAGAAAATTTAAAAATTTTGATTTTCGACTAAATTCATAAAATTTTTGCAGTTTTTATTTAAATTATACTTCAAAAACAAATTTTATGAAGCATTCAAAAAATTTTTAAATTTTAAAAATCGGCGTTTTTCTCGTTTTTTTAATAGGAAATTGTGAAATTGCGAATTTCGCCTATTTCTTCAACTTTTTTCATTCACAAAATTTTTGTAATCGCAAATTTTTAAAAAATTAATAATTTATTTTCATTTTTAAAAAGAATTATTGTCGAAAAAATAGTTTTTTAAACTACTTTACAAATTTCTATAAAAAGAAAAATTTGTTCGATTTTTTTGTTTTTTTCTGCAGAAAACTTAAAAATTTTGATTTTCGACTAAATTCATAAAATTTTTGCAGTTTTTATTCAAATTATGCTTGAAAAACAAATTATATAAAGAATTCAAAAATTTTTCAAAATTTCAAATCCGGCGTTTTTTTCGTTTTTTTTAATAAGAAATTTAAAAATTGTGAATTTCGCCGATTTCTTACAATTTTTTTGTTTCAGAAAAATTTTGTAACCGTAAATTTCAACAAAATTCATTATTTATTTTCATATTTTAACAAAATTATTGTCGGAAAATCAGTTTTTAAACAATTTTTCAAATTTTCGAAATTGAAAAATTGTGCGATTTTTTTGTTTTTTTCTCAAGAAAATTAAAAAATTTTGATTTTCGAGTAAAATCATAAAATTTTTGCAGTTTTTATTTATATTATACTTGAAAAACAAATTTTATGAAGCATTCAAAAATTTTTCAAAATTTAAAAATCGGCGTTTTTCTCGTTTTTTTAATAGGAAATTTTGAAATTGCTAATTTCGCCTATTTCTTCAACTTTTTTGATTCAAAAAATTTTTGTTATCGTAAATTTTGACAAAATTAAAGATTTATTTTCATTTTTAAACAGAATTATAGTCGAAAATATAGCTTTTAAACGACTTTACAAATTTCTATAAAAAGAAAAATTTGTGCGATTTTTTTGTTTTTTTCTCAAGAAAATTAAAAAATTTTGATTTTCGAGTAAAATCATAAAATTTTTGCAGTTTTTATTCAAATTATGCTTGAAAAACAAATTTTATAAAGAATTCAAAAATCTTTCACAATTTAAAAACCGGCGTTTTTTTCGTTTTTTTCAATAAGAAATTTAAAAATTGTTAATTTCGCCGAATTCTTACAATTTTTTTGTTTCAGAAAATTTTTGTAATCGTAAATTTTAAAAAAATTAATGATTTGTTTTCATATTTAAACAGAATTATTGTCGAAAAAATAGCTTTTAAACGACTTTAACAAATTTCTGAAAAAAGAAAAATTTGTGCGATTTTTTAGATTTTTTCTGTAGAAAAATTTAAAAATTTTGATTTTCGACTAAATTCATAAAATTTTTGCAGTTTTTATTTAAATTATACTTCAAAAACAAATTTTATGAAGCATTCAAAAATTTTTCACAATTTAAAAACCGGCGTTTTTTTCGTTTTTTTCAATAAGAAATTTAAAAATTGTGAATTTCGCCGAATTCTTACAATTTTTTTGTTTCAGAAAATTTTTGTAATCGTAAATTTTAAAAAAATTAATGATTTGTTTTCATATTTAAACAGAATTATTGTCGAAAATATAGCTTTTAAACGACTTTACAAATTTCTGAAAAAAGAAAAATTTGTGCGATTTTTTAGATTTTTTCTGTAGAAAATTTAAAAATTTTGATTTTCGACTAAATTCATAAAATTTTTGCAGTTTTTATTTAAATTATACTTCAAAAACAAATTTTATGAAGCATTCAAAAAATTTTTAAATTTTAAAAATCGGCGTTTTTCTCGTTTTTTTAATAGGAAATTGTGAAATTGCGAATTTCGCCTATTTCTTCAACTTTTTTCATTCACAAAATTTTTGTAATCGCAAATTTTTAAAAAATTAATAATTTATTTTCATTTTTAAACAGAATTATTGTCGAAAAAATAGTTTTTAAACGACTTTACAAATTTCTATAAAAAGAAAAATTTGTTCGATTTTTTTGTTTTTTTCTGCAGAAAACTTAAAAATTTTGATTTTCCACTAAATTCATAAAATTTTTGCAGTTTTATTCAAATTATGCTTGAAAAACAAATTATATAAAGAATTCAAAAATTTTTCAAAATTTCAAATCCGGCGTTTTTTTCGTTTTTTTTAATAAGAAATTTAAAAATTGTGAATTTCGCCGATTTCTTACAATTTTTTTGTTTCAGAAAAATTTTGTAACCGTAAATTTCAACAAAATTCATTATTTATTTTCATATTTTAACAAAATTATTGTCGGAAAATCAGTTTTTAAACAATTTTTCAAATTTTCGAAATTGAAAAATTGTGCGATTTTTTTGTTTTTTTCTCAAGAAAATTAAAAAATTTTGATTTTCGAGTAAAATCATAAAATTTTTGCAGTTTTTATTTATCTTATACTTGAAAAACAAATTTTATGAAGCATTCAAAAATTTTTCAAAATTTAAAAATCGGCGTTTTTCTCGTTTTTTTAATAGGAAATTTTGAAATTGCGAATTTCGCCTATTTCTTCAACTTTTTTCATTCAAAAAATTTTTGTTATCGTAAATTTTGACAAAATTAAAGATTTATTTTCATTTTTAAACAGAATTATTGTCGAAAATATAGATTTTAAACGACTTTACAAATTTCTGAAAAAAGAAAAATTTGTGCGATTTTTTTGTTTTTTTTGTGCAGAATATTTAAAAATTTTGATTTTCGACTAAATTCATAAAATTTTTGCAGTTTTTATTCAAATTATGCTTGAAAAACAAATTTTATAAAGAATTCAAAAATCTTTCACAATTTAAAAACCGGCGTTTTTTTCGTTTTTTTCAATAAGAAATTTAAAAATTGTGAATTTCGCCGAATTCTTACAATTTTTTTGTTTCAGAAAATTTTTGTAATCGTAAATTTTAAAAAAATTAAAGATTTATTTTCATTTTTAAACAGAATTATAGTCGAAAATATAGCTTTTAAACGACTTTACAAATTTCTATAAAAAGAAAAATTTGTTCGATTTTTTTGTTTTTTTCTGCAGAAAACTTAAAAATTTTGATTTTCGACTAAATTCATAAAATTTTTGCAGTTTTTATTCAAATTATGCTTGAAAAACAAATTTTATAAAGAATTCAAAAATTTTTCAAAATTTCAAATCCGGCGTTTTTTTTCGTTTTTTTTTAATAAGAAATTTAAAAATTGTGAATTTCGCCGATTTCTTACAATTTTTTTTGTTTCAGAAAAATTTTGTAACCGTAAATTTCAACAAAATTC
This sequence comes from Leptopilina drosophilae, assembly GCA_032873175.1. Lineage (NCBI taxonomy): Eukaryota > Metazoa > Arthropoda > Insecta > Hymenoptera > Figitidae > Leptopilina > Leptopilina drosophilae. Next base: position 75,809 of record JAVJHS010000057.1, on the reverse strand, counting down.
ATTATTTATTTTCATATTTTAACAAAATTATTGTCGGAAAATCAGTTTTTTAAACAATTTTTCAAATTTTCGAAATTGAAAAATTGTGCGATTTTTTTTGTTTTTTTTCTCAAGAAAATTAAAAAATTTTTGATTTTCGAGTAAAATCATAAAATTTTTGCAGTTTTTATTTATATTATACTTGAAAAACAAATTTTATGAAGCATTCAAAAATTTTTCAAAATTTAAAAATCGGCGTTTTTCTCGTTTTTTTAATAGGAAATTTTGAAATTGCGAATTTCGCCTATTTCTTCAACTTTTTTCATTCAAAAAATTTTTGTTATCGTAAATTTTGACAAAATTAAAGATTTATTTTCATTTTTAAACAGAATTATTGTCGAAAATATAGATTTTAAACGACTTTACAAATTTCTGAAAAAAGAAAAATTTGTGCGATTTTTTTGTTTTTTTCTGCAGAATATTTAAAAATTTTGATTTTCGACTAAATTCATAAAATTTTTGCAGTTTTTATTCAAATTATGCTTGAAAAACAAATTTTATAAAGAATTCAAAAATCTTTCACAATTTAAAAACCGGCGTTTTTTTCGTTTTTTTCAATAAGAAATTTAAAAATTGTGAATATGGCCGAATTCTTACAATTTTTTTGTTTCAGAAAATTTTTGTAATCGTAAATTTTAAAAAAATTAATGATTTGTTTTCATATTTAAACAGAATTATTGTCGAAAAAATAGCTTTTAAACGACTTTACAAATTTCTATAAAAAGAAAAATTTGTTCGATTTTTTTGTTTTTTTCTGCAGAAAACTTAAAAATTTTGATTTTCGACTAAATTCATAAAATTTTAGCAGTTTTTATTCAAATTATGCTTGAAAAACAAATTTTATAAAGAATTCAAAAATTTTTCAAAATTTCAAATCCGGCGTTTTTTTCGTTTTTTTTAATAAGAAATTTAAAAATTGTGAATTTCGCCGATTTCTTACAATTTTTTTGTTTCAGAAAAATTTTGTAACCGTAAATTTCAACAAAATTCATTATTTATTTTCATATTTTAACAAAATTATTGTCGGAAAATCAGTTTTTAAACAATTTTTCAAATTTTCGAAATTGAAAAATTGTGCGATTTTTTTGTTTTTTTCTCAAGAAAATTAAAAAATTTTGATTTTCGAGTAAAATCATAAAATTTTTGCAGTTTTTATTTATATTATACTTGAAAAACAAATTTTATGAAGCATTCAAAAATTTTTCAAAATTTAAAAATCGGCGTTTTTCTCGTTTTTTTAATAGGAAATTTTGAAATTGCGAATTTCGCCTATTTCTTCAACTTTTTTCATTCAAAAAATTTTTGTTATCGTAAATTTTGACAAAATTAAAGATTTATTTTCATTTTTAATCAGAATTATAGTCGAAAAAATAGATTTTAATCGACTTTACAAATTTCTATATAAAGAAAAATTTGTTCGATTTTTTTGTTTTTTTCTGCAGAAAACTTAAAAATTTTGATTTTCGACTAAAATCATAAAATTTTTACAGTTTTTATTTAAATTATACTTCAAAAACAAATTTTTTGAAGCATTCAAAAACTTTTCAAAATTTAAAAATCGGCGTTTTTCTCGTTTTTTTAATAGGAAATTTTGAAATTGCTAATTTCGCCTATTTCTTCAACTTTTTTGATTCAAAAAATTTTTGTTATCGTAAATTTTGACAAAATTAAAGATTTATTTTCATTTTTAAACAGAATTATAGTCGAAAATATAGCTTTTAAACGACTTTACAAATTTCTGAATAAAGAAAAATTTGTGCGATTTTTTTGTTTTTTTCTCAAGAAAATTAAAAAATTTTGATTTTCGAGTAAAATCATAAAATTTTTGCAGTTTTTATTCAAATTATGCTTGAAAAACAAATTTTATAAAGAATTCAAAAATCTTTCACAATTTAAAAACCGGCGTTTTTTTCGTTTTTTTCAATAAGAAATTTAAAAATTGTGAATTTCGCCGAATTCTTACAATTTTTTTGTTTCAGAAAATTTTTGTAATCGTAAATTTTAAAAAAATTAATGATTTGTTTTCATATTTAAACAGAATTATTGTCGAAAAAATAGCTTTTAAACGACTTTACAAATTTCTGAAAAAAGAAAAATTTGTGCGATTTTTTAGATTTTTTTCTGTAGAAAATTTAAAAATTTTGATTTTCGACTAAATTCATAAAATTTTTGCAGTTTTTATTTAAATTATACTTCAAAAACAAATTTTATGAAGCATTCAAAAATTTTTCACAATTTAAAAACCGGCGTTTTTTTTTCGTTTTTTTTCAATAAGAAATTTAAAAATTGTGAATTTCGCCGAATTCTTACAATTTTTTTGTTTCAGAAAATTTTTGTAATCGTAAATTTTAAAAAAATTAATGATTTGTTTTCATATTTAAACAGAATTATTGTCGAAAATATAGCTTTTAAACGACTTTACAAATTTCTGAAAAAAGAAAAATTTGTGCGATTTTTTAGATTTTTTCTGTAGAAAATTTAAAAATTTTGATTTTCGACTAAATTCATAAAATTTTTGCAGTTTTTATTTAAATTATACTTCAAAAACAAATTTTATGAAGCATTCAAAAAATTTTTAAATTTTAAAAATCGGCGTTTTTCTCGTTTTTTTAATAGGAAATTGTGAAATTGCGAATTTCGCCTATTTCTTCAACTTTTTTCATTCACAAAATTTTTGTAATCGCAAATTTTTAAAAAATTAATAATTTATTTTCATTTTTAAACAGAATTATTGTCGAAAAAATAGTTTTTAAACGACTTTACAAATTTCTATAAAAAGAAAAATTTGTTCGATTTTTTTGTTTTTTTCTGCAGAAAACTTAAAAATTTTGATTTTCGACTAAATTCATAAAATTTTTGCAGTTTTTATTCAAATTATGCTTGAAAAACAAATTATATAAAGAATTCAAAAATTTTTCAAAATTTCAAATCCGGCGTTTTTTTCGTTTTTTTTAATAAGAAATTTAAAAATTGTGAATTTCGCCGATTTCTTACAATTTTTTTGTTTCAGAAAAATTTTGTAACCGTAAATTTCAACAAAATTCATTATTTATTTTCATATTTTAACAAAATTATTGTCGGAAAATCAGTTTTTAAACAATTTTTCAAATTTTCGAAATTGAAAAATTGTGCGATTTTTTTGTTTTTTTCTCAAGAAAATTAAAAAATTTTGATTTTCGAGTAAAATCATAAAATTTTTGCAGTTTTTATTTATCTTATACTTGAAAAACAAATTTTATGAAGCATTCAAAAATTTTTCAAAATTTAAAAATCGGCGTTTTTCTCGTTTTTTTAATAGGAAATTTTGAAATTGCGAATTTCGCCTATTTCTTCAACTTTTTTCATTCAAAAAATTTTTGTTATCGTAAATTTTGACAAAATTAAAGATTTATTTTCATTTTTAAACAGAATTATAGTCGAAAAAATAGTTTTTAATCGACTTTACAAATTTCTATAAAAAGAAAAATTTGTTCGATTTTTTTGTTTTTTTCTGCAGAATATTTAAAAATTTTGATTTTCGACTAAATTCATAAAATTTTTGCAGTTTTTATTCAAATTATGCTTGAAAAACAAATTTTATAAAGAATTCAAAAATCTTTCACAATTTAAAAACCGGCGTTTTTTTCGTTTTTTTCAATAAGAAATTTAAAAATTGTGAATATGGCCGAATTCTTACAATTTTTTTGTTTCAGAAAATTTTTGTAATCGTAAATTTTAAAAAAATTAATGATTTGTTTTCATATTTAAACAGAATTATTGTCGAAAAAATAGCTTTTAAACGACTTTACAAATTTCTGAAAAAAGAAAAATTTGTGCGATTTTTTAGATTTTTTCTGTAGAAAATTTAAAAATTTTGATTTTCGACTAAATTCATAAAATTTTTGCAGTTTTTATTTAAATTATACTTCAAAAACAAATTTTATGAAGCATTCAAAAAAATTTTAAAATTTAAAAATCGGCGTTTTTCTCGTTTTTTTAATAGGAAATTTTGAAATTGCGAATTTCGCCTATTTCTTCAACTTTTTTCATTCAAAAAATTTTTGTTATCGTAAATTTTGACAAAATTCATTATTTATTTTCGTAATTTAACAGAATTATTGTAGGAAAATCAGTTTTTAAACAATTTTTAAATTTTCGAAATTGAAAAATTGTGCGATTTTTTTGTTTTTTTTTTGCAGAAAATTTAAAAATTTTGATTTTCGACTAAATTCATAAAATATTTGCTGCTTCCATCTAAATTATACTTGAGAAACTAATTTTCTGATGAATTCACAAAATTTTCAAAATTTAAAAATCGGCGTTTTTCTCGTTTTTTTCAATAGGAAATTTTGAAATTGTGAATTTCGCCTATTTCTTCAACTTTTTTCATTCAAAAAATTTTTGTTATCGTAAATTTTGACAAAATTAAAGATTTATTTTCATTTTTAAACAGAATTATAGTCGAAAATATAGCTTTTAAACGACTTTACAAATTTCTGAAAAAAGAAAAATTTGTGCGATTTTTTAGATTTTTTCTGTAGAAAATTTAAAAATTTTGATTTTCGACTAAATTCATAAAATTTTTGCAGTTTTTATTTAAATTATACTTCAAAAACAAATTCTATGAAGCATTCAAAAATTTTTCACAATTTAAAAACCGGCGTTTTTTTCGTTTTTTTCAATAAGAAATTTAAAAATTGTGAATTTCGCCGAATTCTTACAATTTTTTTGTTTCAGAAAATTTTTGTAATCGTAAATTTTAAAAAAATTAATGATTTGTTTTCATATTTAAACAGAATTATTGTCGAAAAAATAGCTTTTAAACGACTTTACCAAATTTCTGAAAAAAAATAAAAATTTGTGCGATTTTTTAGTTTTTTTCTGCAGAAAATTTAAGAATTTTGATTTTCGGCTAAATTCATAAAATTTTTGCAGTTTTTATTCAAATTATGCTTGAAAAACAAATTTTATGAAGCATTCAAAAACTTTTCAAAATTTACAAATCGGCGTTTTTCTCGTTTGTTTTCAATAGGAAATTTTGAAATTGCGAATTTCGCCTATTTCTTCAACTTTTTTTATTCAAAAATTGTTTGTTATCGTAAATTTTGACAAAATGAATGATTTTTTTTTATTTTTAAACAGAATTATTGTCAAAAAATCAGTTTGTAAATGACTTTACAAATTTCTGAAAAAGAAAGTTTGTCTGATTTTTTTTGTTTTTTTCTGCAGAAAATTTAATACTTTTGATTTTCGACTAAAATCATAAAATTTTTGCAGTTTTTATTTAAATTATACTTCAAAAACAAATTTTATGAAGCATTCAAAAACTTTTCAAAATTTAAAAATCGGCGTTTTTCTCGTTTTTTTAATAGGAAATTTTGAAATTGCGAATTTCGCCCATTTCTTCAACTTTTTTCATTCAAAAAATTTTTGTTATCGTAAATTATGACAAAATTAAAGATTTATTTTCATTTTTAAACAGAATTATAGTCGAAAATATAGCTTTTAAACGACTTTACAAATTTCTGAAAAAAGAAAAATTTGTGCGATTTTTTAGATTTTTTTCTGTAGAAAATTTAAAATTTTTGATTTTCGACTAAATTCATAAAATTTTTGCAGTTTTTTATTTAAATTATACTTCAAAAACAAATTTTATGAAGCATTCAAAAAAATTTTAAAATTTAAAAATCGGCGTTTTTCTCGTTTTTTTAATAGGAAATTTTGAAATTGCGAATTTCGCCTATTTCTTCAACTTTTTTCATTCAAAAAATTTTTGTTATCGTAAATTTTGACAAAATTAAAGATTTATTTTCATTTTTAAACAGAATTATTGTCGAAAATATAGCTTTTAAACGACTTTACAAATTTCTGAAAAAAGAAAAATTTGTGCGATTTTTTTGTTTTTTTCTGCAGAATATTTAAAAATTTTGATTTTCGACTAAATTCATAAAATTTTTGCAGTTTTTATTCAAATTATGCTTGAAAAACAAATTTTATAAAGAATTCAAAAATCTTTCACAATTTAAAAACCGGCGTTTTTTTCGTTTTTTTCAATAAGAAATTTAAAAATTGTGAATTTCGCCGAATTCTTACAATTTTTTTGTTTCAGAAAATTTTTGTAATCGTAAATTTTAAAAAAATTAATGATTTGTTTTCATATTTAAACAGAATTATTGTCGAAAAAATAGCTTTTAAACGACTTTACAAATTTCTGAAAAAAGAAAAATTTGTGCGATTTTTTAGATTTTTTCTGTAGAAAATTTAAGAATTTTGATTTTCGGCTAAATTCATAAAATTTTTGCAGTTTTTATTCAAATTATGCTTGAAAAACAAATTTTATGAAGCATTCAAAAACTTTTCAAAATTTACAAATCGGCGTTTTTCTCGTTTGTTTTCAATAGGAAATTTTGAAATTGCGAATTTCGCCTATTTCTTCAACTTTTTTTATTCAAAAAATTTTTGTTATCGTAAATTTTGACAAAATGAAAGATTTATTTTCATTTTTAAACAGAATTATTGTCAAAAAATCAGTTTGTAAATGACTTTACAAATTTCTGAAAAAGAAAGTTTGTCCGATTTTTTTGTTTTTTTCTGCAGAAAATTTAAAACTTTTGATTTTCGACTAAAATCATAAAATTTTTGCAGTTTTTATTTAAATTATACTTCAAAAACAAATTTTATGAAGCATTCAAAAACTTTTCAAAATTTAAAAATCGGCGTTTTTCTCGTTTTTTTAATAGGAAATTTTGAAATTGCGAATTTCGCCCATTTCTTCAACTTTTTTCATTCAAAAAATTTTTGTTATCGTAAATTTTGACAAAATTAAAGATTTATTTTCATTTTTAAACAGAATTATAGTCGAAAATATAGCTTTTAAACGACTTTACAAATTTCTGAAAAAAGAAAAATTTGTGCGATTTTTTAGATTTTTTCTGTAGAAAATTTAAAAATTTTGATTTTCGACTAAATTCATAAAATTTCTGCAGTTTTTATTTAAATTATACTTCAAAAACAAATTTTATGAAGCTGTTAGAGTCGAATTTGAAAAATTAAATTAATTAATTTATTAATATTAATTTTTATAAAAACTTTAACTTAACGTGTCCTTCGGACAAATAATTTGTAAAGGTAGTGGATCCCTTCTTGGTTATTAATTCAACCAAGGGATGAGAATCCTATTCTTTGAATTTGGAGAAGATAGGTAAATTAATCAGGATGTTTAAATTAAAATGCAAAATTAAAGACATAAACAATTACTTGTATATTTAACCCAAAAATCCCTAATACAGATATTCTAATTTTTCAAGTGTGTAAAAAGAGTACTTTATGTATGTGTGAATGAACTTGTAGTGTGTGTTGTGCGGTGTAAGTCTTTTATACTCACTACTCAGTAATTAGATCTCTTTGAAATATTAATCCAATGACACTTTCTGCCTTCGTAAATTTCGTGTTGTTTCTCCAGAAAACTAAAGAAATACCCAATCTAGGTTCACTAGATTGATATTTCGTCTTGAACCTTAATATTCCTTTTATTTCACAAGATAAAGACCTAAACCCCGTAAAATAAAGGCTGTCTTTAAAAATATATTTAAATTTGATATTCTTTTAATAAAATTACTTTTTATTTTATTTTGCTGATACTACACTTTTCAATATGTTCTTTTAATTCCTTTATTTTTTATATCTCTTTCACAAATTCTTTATATTTATTTTTCGATTCACTTTATATTCAATATTTTCTTTTAATTATTTTATTATTTCACTTGTCACTTTTATTATTCCCAATATAACTTTTAAATTCAACCTTTCTTTATTTTTTTATTCCTTATATTTTTATTCTCAATTAAAATTCACTTTTCTGAACAAACTTTTATTTAACCCTTTAACTTCTAAGGAAATCCCTTGCTCAGGGATTATAAAATTTAATTAAACGCGGGCCAATTGCCGGACTTAGAATTGCCTGCCCAAACTGCCGGCTACAATCACAGGTGACTACGACCTGGACTAAACTGCGGGCCTAAACTGCCCGGGCTAACTGCCGGTTACCACGGCCTGGCTTAAACTGCCCAGATTTCCCAGTGTCAATCAATTTTATTGAAAGACGATTTAGTGGGGAAATCGTGTGTTAAGTTTATTGAACTTGACTGTTGCCAAGCTAATTCTGCAAGCTTGCAGATTTAGGCAGTGGCGTGATCCGAGTTCAGTGACTTAGATGCGCCACTCCTTGTATTGAGCAATTTATTTTTCATATCTTTTAACTAATCCTCAAAAAAGGTCAACAAACTGTTTGCCCAAGGAAGGGAATCTATTAAGAAATATCGTATTATATTCTCAGGTTTTTCACCTCTAAATTGTGAAACTTAAAGGAATGTTAAATTCCGTTAAATCTATTATTTATATAAAATATTTTGGATTAAAATAGTCAAAAAGAAGAATGTACTTTTTGTGAAATTATAAAGGGTTGTTTTTTGTGTAAATGTTTTTGTGATGTTTACAAAAATCTCATGTTGTGTGTAATTGTTGTATGTAACTTTAGTTTTAGTATAATTAAATATATATTAACAATATAAAAAGTTACGGAGTTCGGCCGTAACAAATGCCCCCCTTTTATTAGGCTGACGTCCCTTGTCAGCCGCTATGAATGCGTGTTGTTTATGTGGTGGTCCATGTAGTTTCCTTGGAGTATAGTAGTGTTGAATAACTCTTTCGAGTTTTACAAAATTTCTTATCCTCTTTTTTTTACATAAATGGTTTTCTGTAAGGTGAGTAAAATTGTTAAAGATAAAAAAATTAAAAAAAAAGACAACAATAAATTAAATTCCCTTATTAAAAAAATGAATTTAAACAATAATAAACAAAATGAATTGTCATAAAAGAGAAAAAAAGATGAGCTGTCGTTTATTCGAGAAATTGTGGAGTTAGCAAATTTAATTTTCTATGTCAGTGTAACACTAAAGTAAGTTAAAGGTCTAATTGTATTTCGATATTTTAGCGTACTCTGATTCATATAAGAAAGAAAAGAAAAATTAATAATTTATATTATCTCCATTAATTGTTAATTCTCAGCTCTTAACTCCAAAATAAAAATATTATAATAGAAAAATTAAAAAAAAAATTTTTTTTTTATTGGGACAACAATTGTTGTTACTGCCCCCCTTTTATATGAACTGTCGTCCCTTGGCAGTTTATAGATTTCAAGAAGTGATAAGATTGGGATAAATTTTAGTTTGAAGCTAAACTTTAATTTTTTTAACATAATCTTTTTTTTTAGACAAAAAAAAATTGAACGGGTTTTATATTATTTCCTTTTTTAGATATATAATAAAAATTTTTGAATGAATCAATTACATTTAATCTTTAATGAAATAATTTGAAATTAAAATTTTAATTTTACGTAGTATTTAAGTGTACAAACTATAATTTTTATTATTAATTTAACTGAATTTTCGTAGATTTTTCTAGAGTGAGAAGATTTTTTAAGTTGAATTTTTCAGTTTAAATTCTTTCCAAAATACTTAAGATTTTGAGGATTTTATTTTCATTTATTTATTTATAGTTTTTTTTTAACTAAAAAAAATTTTATCATATTTTATTTTTTTCAATGAATAGACTAAAAAAAAAAATTTTTTACGTTTTTTTTTATCTTTATTTTTAATTAATTGTTTGAAATAATGGATTTATTAGAAGAACTTTAGTTAAAAAACGATTGAGAAAAAAAAGAAAATTAATTTTAGACAAATCCAAAAATTAAAAATTATTAAACGCAATTTTTAGCGAATTTATAAGGAAAATAAATGCGTTGCTCCTTACGTTCGTTCCTCGCTTCTTCATTTTTGTTAGCTCCCCGGCGTTTCACCACTACTTCGAGTGCCTACAAGCTTTTTTCCCATGCATAAGCGTGTATTAATAATATATGAAGTTATAATGCAAAGGAGAGACTATTATTTTTTTTCACATATAAATATTATTGGTTAAAGAAATAATTGATTATTAATACCTAATTGTTATTAACAAATTATAATGAATTTATTTTGTTACTTGTGTGTTAATGGTTTTGTTTATTTAGGTGTTACCCCTTTTTTGTATTAAATAATTTCTGAAGCAAGGTAGTAATAGAAACCTTCAATGTTATATAAAAAAAACCCCATTTATATTTATCTGATTTAATTTTATACCCTTTATTCTAATATTGTTTTTATTGCATATTTATATATCATTATTGTTAGTTTTCTTTTATGTTTATATATTTTTTTATTTTTCTATGCTTACGTGTTAGATACGACTATAGCTAATTTTATAATTTATGATTTTCTGTATTTTGTATAATTATAAGTATTAAATTATTCAATGTTTGAAGTATTTAATTTGATTTACGAATAATATGAATGATCAAAGAATATTCTAATTTAATTATTTCTTACATTGATTTGAGTATTAATTTTATTTTTAAATTACTTTTTTTTTACTTATACTTAAAGATAACGAAATCATTTTTAAAGTATACATTAATATTCTATTTTTAATAATTAAAAAAAAAATTATATAATATAGAAATTGAAATTTTTTTATAATTTTATTAAAAACATGTCTTGTATTATATTATTTTTTAAACTTCTTAATAAAATTTTTTTAGAAATAGTGTAAATTAACTAACTTATCTTATTTTTAGCAAAGAAAAAAAAATATTTAAAACATTAGCTTTCTTTCAGGTTTTTTTTTACAACAAAAAAATGTTTACTATACTTAAACTTTTCTTTTTTTTCAAAAGAAAGGTAGAAGCAAACTTTTAATAATTATGTTTAACTTATTTAAGCATTTTTAAATAGTTTTTATAAAAAAAACAATAAAAAATGTTTTTACGTTTTCTAAGATAAGTTGTTCTTTTTCATCTTTTCAAGTTATTTTATGTTCGTTTTTTTTATAACTTAATAGTGCTAACTCTTTTTTTTAAATTTGTGTTAGTATTATTAGTGTTCTGTAAGTTTCATTGATACTCGAACCTAAAGCGTTCCCTTTAATATTATTTAGTTCATAATGCCTTTTTAAGAATTATGGGGAAAATAGTTGCAGACTCTGCAAGTATTTAAAGCGTGTTTTAGTTTGAAATTTAATATGATTTGGTCAGAGCATCAATGAAACATGATTTCTTTTAAGTATTTCTACGAATAATATTCTTTGTTGAATCATTATAGCACTGTTATTTGTTTTATTCGTTTATGAGTGTAGTTGATTTAGTTAATAATAACAAATAGTATAAAATTGTAATTTTATTTATTTATAAAAAAGATAGAATTTTCTCAATTTTAGTTTTGAAATTGGTTTAAAAAAATCTTAATTTGACATTTAAATGCTTTCCTTCGTGACGATAACTTTTAATTTATTATTACGGTATATCTTGTTTGTAGAATTTTTTTTTATTTCTATTACAGCACTTACTAGGCTTTTATTTCGTATATGTTAGTGTTCGCGTTTTTATTAAATGTTTTATGAATAGCTTATTCTTTTTTTGAATTAGTAAGATTTTTATAGATTTGTATGACTTATTTATCAAATTATTAATCCTATTTTATATTTTCAATCTTTTTACTGATTTAGTTATAATTTTACTATAAATAGCATAGATTAGAAAAAGAATGTTTAATCCGATTAATTCATATTTATTACATATTTTGAGTAAATTACATATTTTACCCCGGAAAGATCGTTAAAGATATTATGTGTTTTAACTGATATTATCTGTCTCCCGCTTGATTTTACCTACGTCTAACCTATTCCTAACCTCTCTCTGTAAACTTTTGTTACTATTATTTTAGGTATTCTTCTTTGTAGTAGTTTATTCCCTCCGAATTTGTAGATAACTTCATTTTTCTCATTTGTTCCGAGCAAAAATATATCCCAAAAATATTTTTGTTGTCTTCCTGATAATTGGTTATGCATTGAGATATAATATTCGACCATTTCTAAAATTTCTTGATTTAAACTTTTTCCAGATGACAGAACCTTGTTTATGATAAATTCTTCTACTTCAACATAAATATTTGTTGAAATGGTGACGTCTTCATTCGATACTTGATCTCCTAAATCTTCTTTTCTTCCTTCTTCGTTTTCCATACCTAATTGTTCTTGGAATGTTGGTTTGATTTTTCCAGGGGGTTTTCCTTTTCTTAGTTTTGTCATAGGGCTGTCCGAGTCCACATGTTGTATTATTGAACACGTATTGTTTATGACGGTTACATTCTCATTGCTAGCTTGTTTATTATTCAAAAGTTCTTCATTTTTTTCGTTGTCTTTTTGATCTGCTTTTGTTTCTTTTAATTCATGGCTAATTTCCGATTGTTGTGTATTGTTTTCTCGCTGTAAAATTCCGTGATTATTGCAACTATAACTTTTTAATTCATATTCTTCTTCTAATTCGATTAAATCGTTGCTTCTCTCCGAACTTGGCATTTGTTCCTCTTCTTCGAACATTTTGTTTTCCACGAAACAATTTTGGTTTTCTTCTAATGGCAAATCGATTTTTTTGACTGAGTCCTTATGTATGTCCACTATTTTCTTGTTTGGGAGTTTTTCTTCAATGTTGATATCTTCATCGACGTCGGAAATACTTATAATAGGATTCATATGCACAGTTGTCTGTTTTTCTTCTACAGTGTTTTCTGCTGTTTGAATGATCTTCTTGTTGTTTGATTCTTCATTCTCGGTTACAACTTGTGGTTCATTTATGGGGGGTGAGACACTATAATTTAATTGTTTTTCGTCCCTAAAAGAATTTTGGTTCGTGAGCCAGCCCTGAAAACAAGTTGAATAATCAATGTTAAAAAATGTTTCGTTAAGCCTCTTATAAGACCCTTCGTAGTTGCAATATTTGTAGTCTCTACGATCATCTCTACTGTAATCATCCTGGACGTCCTTGTATTTTCTGTATCCGTTTCTAAATCTGTTATCGTGTCTCTCCTTACCAAATCTGTGTTGTGGATTTCTGTAATCGACATCATGCTCGTCAAAATTCTGATCATAGTTATAAAAATTTTCTCTCCCATAATCCTGCGAATCCATGTTCCTATTTTGTCTATTTCCTCTGAAACTATCGTTTCTATTTCGAGTGTTAAATCCCTTGTAGTCGTTAGTTCTTCTTCTATATTGTTGTCCCTGTTGTTGATTATACTTTTGTTTCTGGTTCCCTGGTTCGTACATGCCATAATGGTCAAAGGCATTGTAATGTGTTCTCGAAAAATCGTAGTTAGAGTCATAGGAGTCGTATACCTTTTTTTTTCACTTCACTGTAATCTCTATGTACTTCTTCAGAAAAATTTTTCTTGAGATGATCTAATAAGTCCGTCAAAATTACAAATTGGATACCAACGGTGCTAGCTCTTGCGGCTCCTTTTAATTTATTTAGTATGACTGTTATTATAGGACCTTGACAAATAGCTGGCATTGGAGACGTTGCACTTATTATTTGTTGAATGAATTCTTGAACTGGTATGTTGTATCCATCAAAAAAATGTAATTCCTTTTCGAATTGTGCCACAGACAATGCAAGAGCTATTGCTTGATTTATTATTCGAGGATCTTCTCTACGGTTAACTTTCGACATTTTTCTTTAACGTTAGTTTTCTCTTTGCGAATTTCTGCTAATTCAGCATGCTTGTTCTTCCAGCTGATGATTTGTTTTCAATGTGTTACTTTCCATTCTTCTATTTTATAGACTGATTTCACTAGAGTCATAATTTTAAAAATTTTTGTGATGAAAAAAAATAAATAGGATTTCTAAGTTTACCTCATTTTCGAAATTTAATAAAATACTGAAATTGCTTTTATTTTTCTTTACATTTTAGCTTAGATTCTTAGTCACTTCGTAATCTTTTATTTTCGATTTCGTTAAAAAATTTTATTTACTATTTGTCAAATATGAATTGTATTAAAAATGAAATAATAAAAAGAGTTTATATTCTGATTTTAATATTATTAAAGTGGCTCAGATATTTTAATTGTCTACACAAGCATTTCTCTCGATATTTACTTCCTACTGACCTAGACACCTGAGGTGTAACCTGACGCAGTGTCGCGTAACCAAGTTCATACACCTATCTAATTAAACACATTATATTTTTATATTTTATTTCGAATTATTCTTTTTATTTATTCATAGAAATAAAGTTAATAAATGTCGCAATTAACATTTTTCATTTCCCGAATTTTATCTTCGTTGATGCTCTTCAAGACGGATGCTCCTTTTCTTGATTTTCTCCGAATTATAAACCTCGTTTTGCTGCTCGAGTTTCTATTATTTTCTTTTGCTAATATTTGAATAAAATTTCTTCGCGATTTTCATTTTATTAGTCCCTTATATTTTCGATTAATTTTCTTTATTTAAAACATAAAAGGCTGTGTATTATATATATTTTTTTTTAATCAAAGGTTTTATTCAACCGAGTAAGGTAATTTCAATTTTAAATTGTCATTTTACGCGAATGCGTTTTTCGTTTTTTTTTAATCCTTTCACTTGCCCAAGTGGCTACACACTTCCGGCAAGGTTAAGTCAAGGAATTGGGCGCGATTTATTAAAGAAACTAGAGCTTGCCGTCGCAAGGGTAATTACTGTTCCCTGTGTTCGACGTTAGCGAACAAAAAAAATCTCTATTACCGCACTTTTAAATTTGTATGATTTTTCCTGTGAAGAAACAGATAGATAAAAAAATTTTTTTAAAATACAAATTCAATGCACATAAGTATATATCTATATCTCATAAAATATATTAACGTTTTGAATTAATATATGTAGTGTAACCCTGTATGTGTAAATTCAATTTTTTTGTTAGTAATATTTTTTAAATCTTTTCCATCTTCTCTTTCCTTCAAACAATAAAGAGTGAGAATCCCACCGCTGCCACCAGTTTGTTAGAGTCGAATTTGAAAAATTAAATTAATTAATTTATTAATATTAATTTTTAAAAAAACTTTAACTTAACGTGTCCTTCGGACAAATAATTTGTAAAGGTAGTGGATCCCCCTCTCTTCTTGGTTATTAATTCAACCAAGGGATGAGAATCCTATTCTTTGAATTTGGAGAAGATAGGTAAATTAATCAGGATGTTTAAATTAAAATGCAAAATTAAAGACATAAACAATTACTTGTATATTTAACCCAAAAATCCCTAATACAGATATTCTAATTTTTCAAGTGTGTAAAAAGAGTACTTTATGTATGTGTGAATGAACTTGTAGTGTGTGTTGTGCGGTGTAAGTCTTTTATACTCACTACTCAGTAATTAGATCTCTTTGAAATATTAATCCAATGACACTTTCTGCCTTCGTAAATTTCGTGTTGTTTCTCCAGAAAACTAAAGAAATACCCAATCTAGGTTCACTAGATTGATATTTCGTCTTGAACCTTAATATTCCTTTTATTTCACAAGATAAAGACCTAAACCCCGTAAAATAAAGGCTGTCTTTAAAAATATATTTAAATTTGATATTCTTTTAATAAAATTACTTTTTATTTTATTTTGCTGATACTACACTTTTCAATATGTTCTTTTAATTCCTTTATTTTTTATATCTCTTTCACAAATTCTTTATATTTATTTTTCGATTCACTTTATATTCAATATTTTCTTTTAATTATTTTATTATTTCACTTGTCACTTTTATTATTCCCAATATAACTTTTAAATTCAACCTTTCTTTATTTTTTTATTCCTTATATTTTTATTCTCAATTAAAATTCACTTTTCTGAACAAACTTTTATTTAACCCTTTAACTTCTAAGGAAATCCCTTGCTCAGGGATTATAAAATTTAATTAAACGCGGCCAATTGCCGGACTTAGAATTGCCTGGCCCAAACTGCCGGCTACAATCACAGGTGACTACGACCTGGACTAAACTGCGGGCCTAAACTGCCCGGGCTAACTGCCGGTTACCACGGCCTGGCTTAAACTGCCCAGATTTCCCAGTGTCAATCAATTTTATTGAAAGACGATTTAGTGGGGAAATCGTGTGTTAAGTTTATTGAACTTGACTGTTGCCAAGCTAATTCTGCAAGCTTGCAGATTTAGGCAGTGGCGTGATCCGAGTTCAGTGACTTAGATGCGCCACTCCTTGTATTGAGCAATTTATTTTTCATATCTTTTAACTAATCCTCAAAAAAGGTCAACAAACTGTTTGCCCAAGGAAGGGAATCTATTAAGAAATATCGTATTATATTCTCAGGTTTTTCACCTCTAAATTGTGAAACTTAAAGGAATGTTAAATTCCGTTAAATCTATTATTTATATAAAATATTTTGGATTAAAATAGTCAAAAAGAAGAATGTACTTTTTGTGAAATTACAAAGGGTTGTTTTTTGTGTAAATGTTTTTGTGATGTTTACAAAAATCTCATGTTGTGTGTAATTGTTGTATGTAACTTTAGTTTTAGTATAATTAAATATATATTAACAATATAAAAAGTTACGGAGTTCGGCCGTAACAGAAGCATTCAAAAAAATTTTTAAATTTAAAAATCGGCGTTTTTCTCGTTTTTTTAATAGGAAATTTTGAAATTGCGAATTTCGCCTATTTCTTCAACTTTTTTCATTCAAAAAATTTTTGTTATCGTAAATTTTGACAAAATTAAAGATTTATTTTCATTTTTAAACAGAATTATTGTCGAAAATATAGCTTTTAAACGACTTTACAAATTTCTGAAAAAAGAAAAATTTGTGCGATTTTTTTGTTTTTTTCTGCAGAATATTTAAAAATTTTGATTTTCGACTAAATTCATAAAATTTTTGCAGTTTTTATTCAAATTATGCTTGAAAAACAAATTTTATAAAGAATTCAAAAATCTTTCACAATTTAAAAACCGGCGTTTTTTTCGTTTTTTTCAATAAGAAATTTAAAAATTGTGAATTTCGCCGAATTCTTACAATTTTTTTGTTTCAGAAAATTTTTGTAATCGTAAATTTTAAAAAAATTAATGATTTGTTTTTCATATCTAAACAGAATTATTGTCGAAAAAATATCTTTTAAACGAATTTACAAATTTCTGAAAAAAGAATAATTTGTGCGATTTTTTAGATTTTTTCTGTAGAAAATTTAAAAATTTTGATTTTCGACTAAATTCATAAAATTTTTGCAGTTTTTATTTAAATTATACTTCAAAAACAAATTTTATAAAGAATTCAAAAATCTTTCACAATTTAAAAACCGGCGTTTTTTTCGTTTTTTTCAATAAGAAATTTAAAAATTGTGAATTTCGCCGAATTCTTACAATTTTTTTGTTTCAGAAAATTTTTGTAATCGTAAATTTTAAAAAAAATTAATGATTTGTTTTCATATCTAAACAGAATTATTGTCGAAAAAATAGCTTTTAAACGACTTTACAAATTTCTGAAAAAAGAATAATTTGTGCGATTTTTTAGATTTTTTCTGTAGAAAATTTAAAAATTTTGATTTTCGACTAAATTAATAAAATTTTTGCAGTTTTTATTTAAATTATACTTCAAAAACAAATTTTATAAAGAATTCAAAAATCTTTCTCAATTTAAAAACCGGCGTTTTTTTTCGTTTTTTTCAATAAGAAATTTAAAAATTGTGAATTTCTCCTAATTCTTAAAATTTTTTTGTTTCATAAAATTTTTGTAATCGTAAATTTTAAAAAAATTAATGATTTGTTTTCATATCTAAACAGAATTATTGTCGAAAAAATAGCTTTTAAACGACTTTACAAATTTCTGAAAAAAGAATAATTTGTGCGATTTTTTAGATTTTTTTCTGTAGAAAATTTAAAAATTTTGATTTTCGACTAAATTCATAAAATTTTTGCAGTTTTTATTTAAATTATACTTCAAAAACAAATTTTATAAAGAATTCAAAAATCTTTCACAATTTAAAAACCGGCGTTTTTTTCGTTTTTTTCAATAAGAAATTTAAAAATTGTGAATTTCGCCGAATTCTTACAATTTTTTTGTTTCAGAAAATTTTTGTCATCGTAAATTTTAAAAAAATTAATGATTTGTTTTCATATCTAAACAGAATTATTGTCGAAAAAATAGCTTTTAAACGACTTTACAAATTTCTGAAAAAAGAATAATTTGTGCGATTTTTTAGATTTTTTCTGTAGAAAATTTAAAAATTTTGATTTTCAACTAAATTCATAAAATTTTTGCAGTTTTTATTTAAATTATACTTCAAAAACAAATTTTATGAAGCATTCAAAAATTTTTCACAATTTAAAAACCGGCGTTTTATTCGTTTTTTTCAATAAGAAATTTAAAAATTGTGAATTTCGCCGAATTCTTACAATTTTTTTGTTTCAGAAAATTTTTGTAATCGTAAATTTTAAAAAAATTAATGATTTGTTTTCATATTTAAACAGAATTATTGTCGAAAATATAGCTTTTAAACGACTTTACAAATTTCTGAAAAAAGAAAAATTTGTGCGATTTTTTAGATTTTTTCTGTAGAAAATTTAAAAATTTTGATTTTCGACTAAATTCATAAAATTTTTGCAGTTTTTATTCAAATTATGCTTGAAAAACAAATTTTATAAAGAATTCAAAAATCTTTCACAATTTAAAAACCGGCGTTTTTTTGTTTTTTTTAATAAGAAATTTAAAAATTGTGAATTTCGCCGATTTCTTACAATTTTTTTGTTTCAGAAAAATTTTGTAACCGTAAATTTCGACAAAATTCATTATTTATTTTCATATTTAAACAGAATTATTGTCGGAAAATCAGTTTTTAAACAATATTTCAAATTTTCGAAATTGAAAAATTGTGCGATTTTTTTGTTTTTTTCTCAAGAAAATTAAAAAATTTTGATTTTCGAGTAAAATCATAAAATTTTTGCAGTTTTTATTTATATTATACTTGAAAAACAAATTTTATGAAGCATTCAAAAATTTTTCAAAATTTACAAATCGGCGTTTTTCTCGTTTGTTTTCAATAGGAAATTTTGAAATTGCGAATTTCGCCTATTTCTTCAACTTTTTTTATTCAAAAAATTTTTGTTATCGTAAATTTTGACAAAATTAAAGATTTATTTTCATTTTTAAACAGAATTATAGTCGAAAATATAGCTTTTAAACGACTTTACAAATTTCTGAAAAAAGAAAAATTTGTGCGATTTTTTTTGTTTTTTTCTGCAGAAAATTTAAGAATTTTGATTTTCGACTAAATTCATAAAATTTTTGCATTTTTTATTCAAATTATGCTTGAAAAACAAATTTTATAAAGAATTCAAAACTTTTTCACAATTTAAAAACCGGCGTTTTTTTTCGTTTTTTTCAATAAGAAATTTAAAAATTGTGAATTTCGCCCAATTTCTTACAATTTTTTTGTTTCAGAAAATTTTTGTAATCGTAAATATAAAAAAAAATAATGATTTGTTTTCATATTTAAACAGAATTATTGTCGAAAATATAGCTTTTAAACGAATTTACAAATTTCTAAAAAAAGAAAAATTTGTGCGATTTTTTTGTTTTTTTCTGAAGAAAACTTAAAAATTTTGATTTTCTACTAAAATCATAAAATTTTTACAGTTTTTATTTAAATTATACTTCAAAAAAAAATTTTATGAAGCATTCAAAAACTTTTCAAAATTTAAAAATCGGTGTTTTTCTCGTTTTTTTAATAGGAAATTTTGAAATAGCGAATTTCGCCTATTTCTTCAAACTTTTTTTATTCAAAAAATTTTTGTTATCGTAAATTTTGACAAAATTAAAGATTTATTTTCATTTTTAAACAGAATTATTGTCGAAAATATAGATTTTAAACGACTTTACAAATTTTCGAAATTGAAAAAGTGTGCGATTTTTTTGTTTTTTTCTCAAGAAAATTAAAAAAATTTTGATTTTCGAGTAAAATCATAAAATTTTTGCAGTTTTTATTTATATTATACTTGAAAAACAAATTTTATGAAGCATTCAAAACTTTTTCAAAATTTAAAAATCGGCGTTTTTCTCGTTTGTTTTTAATAGGAAATTTTGAAATTGCGAATTCCGCCTATTTCTTCAACTTTTTTTATTCAAAAAATTTTTGTTATCGTAAATTTTGACAAAATTAAAGATTTATTTTCATTTTTAAACAGAATTATTGTCGAAAAAATAGTTTTTAAACGACTTTACAAATTTATATAAAAAGAAAAATTTGTTCGATTTTTTTGTTTTTTTCTGCAGAAAACTTAAAAATTTTGATTTTCGACTAAAATCATAAAATTTTTACAGTTTTTATTTAAATTATACTTCAAAAACAAATTTTATAAAGAATTCAAAACTTTTTCACAATTTAAAAACCGGCGTTTTTTACGTTTTTTTCAATAAGAAATTTAAAAATTGTGAATTTCGCCGATTTCTTCAACTTTTTTTATTCAAAAAATTTTTGTTATCGTAAATTTTGACAAAATTAAAGATTTATTTACATTTTTAAACAGAATTATTGTCGAAAATATAGCTTTTAAACGACTTTACAAATTTCTGAAAAAAGAAAAATTTGTGCGATTTTTTTGTTTTTTTCTGCAGAAAATTTAAGAATTTTGATTTTCGACTAAATTCATAAAATTTTTGCATTTTTTATTCAAATTATGCTTGAAAAACAAATTTTATAAAGAATTCAAAACTTTTTCACAATTTAAAAACCGGCGTTTTTTTCGTTTTTTTCAATAAGAAATTTAAAAATTGTGAATTTCGCCAATTTCTTACAATTTTTTTGTTTCAGAAAATTTTTGTAATCGTAAATTTTAAAAATAATAATGATTTCTTTTCATATTTAAACAGAATTATTGTCGAAAATATAGTTTTTAAACGACTTTACAAATTTATATAAAAAGAAAAATTTGTTCGATTTTTTTGTTTTTTTCTGCAGAAAACTTAAAAATTTTGATTTTCGACTAAAATCATAAAATTTTTACAGTTTTTATTTAAATTATACTTCAAAAACAAATTTTATGAAGCATTCAAAAACTTTTCAAAATTTAAAAATCGGTGTTTTTCTCGTTTTTTTAATAGGAAATTTTGAAATTGCGAATTTCGCCAATTTCTTACAATTTTTTTGTTTCAGAAAATTTTTGTAATAATAAATTTTAAAAAAAATAATGATTTGTTTTCATATATAAACAGAATTATTGTCGAAAAAATAGTTTTTAAACGACTTTACAAATTTCTGAAAAAAGAAAAATTTGTGCGATTTTTTTGTTTTTTTCTGCAGAAAATTTAAGAATTTTGATTTTCGACTAAATTCATAAAATTTTTGCAGTTTTTATTCAAATTATGCTTGAAAAACAAATTTTATAAAGAATTCAAAACTTTTTCACAATTTAAAAACCGGCGTTTTTTACGTTTTTTTCAATAAGAAATTTAAAAATTGTGAATTTCGCCAATTTCTTACAATTTTTTTGTTTCAGAAAATTTTTGTAATCGTAAATTTTAAAAAAAATTATGATTTGTTTTTATATTTAAACAGAATTATTGTCGAAAAAATAGCTTTTAAACGACTTTACAAATTTCTGAAAAAAGAAAAATTTGTGCGATTTTTTTGTTTTTTTCTGCAGAAAATTTAAGAATTTTGATTTTCGACTAAATTCATAAAATTTTTGCATTTTTTATTCAAATTATGCTTGAAAAACAAATTTTATAAAGAATTCAAAACTTTTTCACAATTTAAAAACCGGCGTTTTTTTCAATAAGAAATTTAAAAATTGTGAATTTCGCCGAATTCTTACAATTTTTTTGTTTCAGAAAATTTTTGTCATCGTAAATTTTAAAAAAATTAATGATTTGTTTTCATATCTAAACATAATTATTGTCGAAAAAATAGCTTTTAAACGACTTTACAAATTTCTGAAAAAAGAATAATTTGTGCGATTTTTTAGATTTTTTCTGTAGAAAATTTAAAAATTTTGATTTTCGACTAAATTCATAAAATTTTTGCAGTTTTTATTTAAATTATACTTCAAAAACAAATTTTATGAAGCATTCAAAAATTTTTCACAATTTAAAAACCGGCGTTTTTTTCGTTTTTTTCAATAAGAAATTTAAAAATTGTGAATTTCGCCGAATTCTTACAATTTTTTTGTTTCAGAAAATTTTTGTAATCGTAAATTTTAAAAAAAATTAATGATTTGTTTTCATATTTAAACATAATTATTGTCGAAAATATAGCTTTTAAACGACTTTACAAATTTCTGAAAAAAGAAAAATTTGTGCGATTTTTTAGATTTTTTCTGTAGAAAATTTAAAAATTTTGATTTTCGACTAAATTCATAAAATTTTTGCAGTTTTTATTCAAATTATGATTGAAAAACAAATTTTATAAAGAATTCAAAAATATTTCACAATTTTAAAAAACCGGCGTTTTTTTGTTTTTTTTAATAAGAAATTTAAAAATTGTGAATTTTCGCCGATTTCTTACAATTTTTTTGTTTCAGAAAAATTTTGTAACCGTAAATTTCGACAAAATTCATTATTTATTTTCATATTTAAACAGAATTATTGTCGGAAAATCAGTTTTTAAACAATATTTCAAATTTTCGAAATTGAAAAATTGTGCGATTTTTTTGTTTTTTTCTCAAAAAAATTAAAAAATTTTGATTTTCGAGTAAAATCATAAAATTTTTGCAGTTTTTATTTATATTATACTTGAAAAACAAATTTTATGAAGCATTCAAAAATTTTTCAAAATTTACAAATCGGCGTTTTTCTCGTTTGTTTTCAATAGGAAATTTTGAAATTGCGAATTTCGCCTATTTCTTCAACTTTTTTTATTCAAAAAATTTTTGTTATCGTAAATTTTGACAAAATTAAAGATTTATTTTCATTTTTAAACAGAATTATTGTCGAAAATATAGCTTTTAAACGACTTTACAAATTTCTGAAAAAAGAAAAATTTGTGCGATTTTTTTGTTTTTTTCTGCAGAAAATTTAAGAATTTTGATTTTCGACTAAATTCATAAAATTTTTGCATTTTTTATTCAAATTATGCTTGAAAAACAAATTTTATAAAGAATTCAAAACTTTTTCACAATTTAAAAACCGGCGTTTTTTTCGTTTTTTCAATAAGAAATTTAAAAATTGTGAATTTCGCCAATTTCTTACAATTTTTTTGTTTCAGAAAATTTTTGTAATCGTAAATTTTAAAAAAAATAATGATTTGTTTTCATATTTAAACAGAATTATTGTCGAAAATATAGCTTTTAAACGAATTTACAAATTTCTAAAAAAAGAAAAATTTGTGCGATTTTTTTGTTTTTTTCTGCAGAAAACTTAAAAATTTTGATTTTCAACTAAAATCATAAAATTTTTACAGTTTTTATTTAAATTATACTTCAAAAAAAAATTTTATGAAGCATTCAAAAACTTTTCAAAATTTAAAAATCGGTGTTTTTCTCGTTTTTTTAATAGGAAATTTTGAAATAGCGAATTTCGCCTATTTCTTCAAACTTTTTTTATTCAAAAAATTTTTGTTATCGTAAATTTTGACAAAATTAAAGATTTATTTTCATTTTTAAACAGAATTATTGTCGAAAATATAGCTTTTAAACGACTTTACAAATTTTCGAAATTGAAAAATTGTGCGATTTTTTTGTTTTTTTCTCAAGAAAATTAAAAAATTTTGATTTTCGAGTAAAATCATAAAATTTTTGCAGTTTTTATTTAAATTATACTTGAAAAACAAATTTTATGAAGCATTCAAAACTTTTTCAAAATTTAAAAATCGGCGTTTTTCTCGTTTGTTTTCAATAGGAAATTTTGAAATTGCGAATTTCGCCTATTTCTTCAACTTTTTTTATTCAAAAAATTTTTGTTATCGTAAATTTTGACAAAATTAAAGATTTATTTTCATTTTTAAACAGAATTATTGTCGAAAAAATAGTTTTTAAACGACTTTACAAATTTATATAAAAAGAAAAATTTGTTCGATTTTTTTGTTTTTTTCTGCAGAAAACTTAAAAATTTTGATTTTCGACTAAAATCATAAAATTTTTACAGTTTTTATTTAAATTATACTTCAAAAACAAATTTTATAAAGAATTCAAAACTTTTTCACAATTTAAAAACCGGCGTTTTTTACGTTTTTTTCAATAAGAAATTTAAAAATTGTGAATTTCGCCGATTTCTTACAATTTTTTTGTTTCAGAAAATTTTTGTAATCGTAAATTTTAAAAAAAATTATGATTTGTTTTCATATTTAAACAGAATTATTATCGAAAAAATAGCTTTTAAACGACATTACAAATTTCTGAAAAAAGAAAAATTTGTACCATTTTTTTGTTTTTTTCTGCAGAAAATTTAAGAATTTTGATTTTCGACTAAATTCATAAAATTTTTTCATTTTTTATTAAAATTATGCTTGAAAAACAAATTTTATAAAGAATTCAAAACTTTTTCACAATTTAAAAACCGGCGTTTTTTTCGTTTTTTTCAATAAGAAATTTAAAAATTGTGAATTTCGCCAATTTCTTACAATTTTTTTGTTTCAGAAAATTTTTGTAATCGTAAATTTTAAAAAAA
Source organism: Leptopilina drosophilae (assembly GCA_032873175.1). NCBI lineage: Eukaryota > Metazoa > Arthropoda > Insecta > Hymenoptera > Figitidae > Leptopilina > Leptopilina drosophilae. The sequence goes on along the minus strand of JAVJHS010000057.1, from coordinate 51,300 downwards.
ATAATGATTTGTTTTCATATTTAAACAGAATTATTGTCGAAAATATAGCTTTTAAACGACTTTACAAATTTCTGAAAAAAGAAAAATTTGTGCGATTTTTTTGTTTTTTTTCTGCAGAAAACTTAAAAATTTTGATTTTCGACTAAAATCATAAAAATTTTTACAGTTTTTATTTAAATTATACTTCAAAAAAAAAATTTTATGAAGCATTCAAAAACTTTTCAAAATTTAAAAATCGGTGTTTTTCTCGTTTTTTTAATAGGAAATTTTGAAATAGCGAATTTCGCCTATTTCTTCAAATTTTTTTTATTCAAAAAATTTTTGTTATCGTAAATTTTGACAAAATTAAAGATTTATTTTCATTTTTAAACAGAATTATTGTCGAAAATATAGCTTTTAAACGACTTTACAATTTTTCGAAATTGAAAAAATGTGCGATTTTTTTGTTTTTTTCTCAAGAAAATTAAAAAATTTTGATTTTCGAGTAAAATCATAAAATTTTTGCAGTTTTTATTTATATTATACTTGAAAAACAAATTTTATGAAGCATTCAAAAATTTTTCAAAATTTACAAATCGGCGTTTTTCTCGTTTGTTTTCAATAGGAAATTTTGAAATTGCGAATTTCGCCGATTTCTTCAACTTTTTTTATTCAAAAAATTTTTGTTATCGTAAATTTTGACAAAATTAAAGATTTATTTACATTTTTAAACAGAATTATTGTCGAAAATATAGCTTTTAAACGACTTTACAAATTTCTGAAAAAAGAAAAATTTGTGCGATTTTTTTGTTTTTTTCTGCAGAAAATTTAAGAATTTTGATTTTCGACTAAATTCATAAAATTTTTGCAGTTTTTATTTATATTATACTTGAAAAACAAATTTTATGATGCATTCAAAAATTTTTCAAAATTTAAAAATCGGCGTTTTTCTCGTTTTTTTAATAGGGAATTTTGAAATTGCGAATTTCGCCTATTTCTTCAACTTTTTTTATTCAAAAAATTTTTGTTATCGTAAATTTTGACAAAATTAAAGATTTATTTTCATTTTTAAACAGAATTATTGTCGAAAAAATAGTTTTTAAACGACTTTACAAATTTATCTAAATATAAATTTTGATTTTCGACTAAAATCATAAAATTTTTGCATTTTTTATTCAAATTATGCTTGAAAAACAAATTTTATAAAGAATTCAAAACTTTTTCACAATTTAAAAACCGGCGTTTTTTTCGTTTTTTTCAATAAGAAATTTAAAAATTGTGAATTTCGCCAATTTCTTACAATTTTTTTGTTTCAGAAAATTTTTGTAATAATAAATTTTAAAAAAAATAATGATTTGTTTTCATATTTAAACAGAATTATTGTCGAAAATATAGCTTTTAAACGACTTTACAAATTTCTAAAAAAAGAAAAATTTGTGCGATTTTTTTGTTTTTTTCTGCAGAAAACTTAAAAATTTTGATTTTCAACTAAAATCATAAAATTTTTACAGTTTTTATTTAAATTATACTTCAAAAAAAAAATGTTATGAAGCATTCAAAAACTTTTCAAAATTTAAAAATCGGTGTTTTTCTCGTTTTTTTCAATAAGAAATTTAAAAATTGTGAATTTCGCCAATTTCTTACAATTTTTTTGTTTCAGAAAATTTTTGTAATCGTAAATTTTAAAAAAAATAATGATTTGTTTTCATATTTAAACAGAATTATTATCGAAAATATAGCTTTGAAACGACTTTACAAATTTCTGAAAAAAGAAAAATTTGTGCGATTTTTTTGTTTTTTTCTGCAGAAAATTTAAGAATTTTGATTTTCGACTAAATTCATAAAATTTTTGCACTTTTTATTTAAATTATGCTTGAAAAACAAATTTTATGAAGAATTCAAAAATTTTTCAAAATTTCAAAACCGGCGTTTTTTTCGTTTTTTTAATAAGATATTTAAAAATTGTGATTTTTGCCGATTTCTTACAATTTTTTTGTTTCAGAAAAATTTTGTAACCGTAAATTTCGACAAAATTCATTATTTATTTTCATATTTTAACAGAATTATTGTCGGAAAATCAGTTTTTTAACAATTTTTCAAATTTTCGAAATTGAAAAATTGTGCGATTTTTTTGTTTTTTTCTCAAGAAAATTAAAAAATTTTGATTTTCGAGTAAAATCATAAAATTTTTGCAGTTTTTATTTATATTATACTTGAAAAACAAATTTTATAAAGCATTCACAAAATTTTCAAAATTTAAAAATCGGCGTTTTTCTCGTTTGTTTTCAATAGGAAATTTTGAAATTGCGAATTTCGCCGATTTCTTCAACTTTTTTTATTCAAAAAATTTTTGTTATCGTAAATTATGACAAAATTAATGATTTATTTTCATTTTTAAACAGAATTATTGTCGAAAAAATAGTTTTTAAACGACTTTACAAATTTCTATAAAAAGAAAAATTTGTTCGATTTTTTGTTTTTTTTTGCAGAAAACTTAAAAATTTTGATTTTCGACTAAAATCATAAAATTTTTGCAGTTTTTATTTAAATTATACTTCAAAAACAAATTTTATGAAGCATTCAAAAACTTTTCAAAATTTAAAAATCGGCGTTTTTCTCGTTTTTTTAATAGGAAATTTTTAAATTTCGAATTTCGCCTATTTCTTCAACTTTTTTTATTCAAAAAATTTTTGTTATCGTAAATTTTGACAAAATTAAAGATTTATTTTCATTTTTAAACAGAATTATTGTCGAAAAAATAGTTTTTAAACGACTTTACAAATTTCTGAAAAAAGAAAAATTTGTGCGATTTTTTTGTTTTTTTCTGCAGAAAATTTAAGAATTTTGATTTTCGACTAAATTCATAAAATTTTTACAGTTTTTATTTAAATTATAATTAAAAAAAAAATTTTATTAAGAATTAAAAAAATTTTTAAAAATTTAAAAACCGGCTTTTTTTACGTTTTTTTCAATAAGAAATTTAAAAATTGTGAATTTCGCCGATTTCTTACAATTTTTTTGTTTCAGAAAATTTTTGTAATCGTAAATTTAAAAAAAAATAATGATTTGTTTTCATATTTAAACAGAATTATTGTCGAAAATATAGCTTTGAAACGACTTTACAAATTTCTGAAAAAAGAAAAATTTGTGCGATTTTTTTGTTTTTTTCTGCAGAAAATTTAAAAATTTTGATTTTCGACTAAATTCATAAAATTTTTGCAGTTTTTATTCAAATTATGCTTGAAAAACAAATTTTATGAAGCATTCAAAAACTTTTCAAAATTTAAAAATCGGCGTTTTTCTCGTTTTTTTAATAGGAAATTTTGAAATTGCGAATTTCGCCTATTTCTTCAACTTTTTTTATTCAAAAAATTTTTGTTATCGTAAATTTTGACAAAATTAAAGATTTATTTTCATTTTTAAACAGAATTATAGTCGAAAATATAGCTTTTAAACGACTTTACAAATTTCTGAAAAAAGAAAAATTTGTGCCATTTTTTAGTTTTTTTCTGCAGAAAATTTAAGAATTTTGATTTTCGACTAAATTCATAAAATTTTTGCATTTTTTATTCAAATTATGCTTGAAAAACAAATTTTATAAAGAATTCAAAACTTTTTCACAATTTAAAAACCGGCGTTTTTTTCGTTTTTTTCAATAAGAAATTTAAAAATTGTGAATTTCGCCAATTTCTTACAATTTTTTTGTTTCAGAAAATTTTTGTAATCGTAAATTTTAAAAATAATAATGATTTATTTTCATTTTTAAACAGAATTATAGTCGAAAATATAGCTTTTAAACGACTTTACAAATTTCTGAAAAAAGAAAAATTTGTGCCATTTTTTAGTTTTTTTCTGCAGTAAATTTAAAAATTTTGATTTTCGACTAAATTCATAAAATTTTTGCAGTTTTTATTCAAATTATGCTTGAAAAACAAATTTTATGAAGCATTCAAAAAATTTTCAAAATTTAAAAATTGGCGTTTTTTTCGTTTTTTTCAATAGGAAATTTAAAAATTGTGAATTTCTGCGATTTCTTACAATTTTTTTGTATCAGAAAATTTTTGTATTGGAAATTTTAAAAAAATTAATGATTTATTTTTATTTTTAAACAGAATTATTGTCGAAAAAATAGTTTTTAAACAATATTTCAAATTTTCGAAATTGAAAAATTGTGCGATTTTTTTGTTTTTTTCTCAAGAAAATTAAAAAATTTTGATTTTCGAGTAAAATCATAAAATTTTTGCAGTTTTTATTTATATTATACTTGAAAAACAAATTTTATGAAGCATTCAAAAATTTTATAAAATTTAAAAATCGGCGTTTTTCTCGTTTTTTTAATAGGAAATTTTGAAATTGCGAATTTCGCCTATTTCTTCAACTTTTTTCATTCAAAAAATTTTTGTTATCGTAAATTTTGACAAAATTAAAGATTTATTTTCATTTTTAAACAGAATTATTTTCGAAAATATAGATTTTAAACGACTTTACAAATTTCTGAAAAAAGAAAAATTTGTGCGATTTTTTTGTTTTTTTCTGCAGAATATTTAAAAATTTTGATTTTCGACTAAATTCATAAAATTTTTGCAGTTTTTATTCAAATTATGCTTGAAAAACAAATTTTATAAAGAATTCAAAAATCTTTCACAATTTAAAAACCGGCGTTTTTTTCGTTTTTTTCAATAAGAAATTTAAAAATTGTGAATATGGCCGAATTCTTACAATTTTTTTGTTTCAGAAAATTTTTGTAATCGTAAATTTTAAAAAAATTAAAGATTTATTTTTATTTTTAAACAGAATTATTGTCGAAAAAATAGTTTTTAAACAATATTTCAAATTTTCAAAATTGAAAAATTGTGCGATTTTTTTGTTTTTTTCTCAAGAAAATTAAAAAATTTTGATTTTCGAGTAAAATCATAAAATTTTTGCAGTTTTTATTTATATTATACTTGAAAAACAAATTTTATGAAGCATTCAAAAATTTTATAAAATTTAAAAATCGGCGTTTTTCTCGTTTTTTTAACAGGAAATTTTGAAATTGCGAATTTCGCCTATTTCTTCAACTTTTTTCATTCAAAAAATTTTTGTTATCGTAAATTTTGACAAAATTAAAGATTTATTTTCATTTTTAAACAGAATTATTTTCGAAAATATAGATTTTAAACGACTTTACAAATTTCTGAAAAAAGAAAAATTTGTGCGATTTTTTTGTTTTTTTCTGCAGAATATTTAAAAATTTTGATTTTCGACTAAATTCATAAAATTTTTGCAGTTTTTATTCAAATTATGCTTGAAAAACAAATTTTATAAAGAATTCAAAAATCTTTCACAATTTAAAAACCGGCGTTTTTTTCGTTTTTTTCAATAAGAAATTTAAAAATTGTGAATATGGCCGAATTCTTACAATTTTTTTGTTTCAGAAAATTTTTGTAATCGTAAATTTTAAAAAAATTAATGATTTGTTTTCATATTTAAACAGAATTATTGTCGAAAAAATAGCTTTTAAACGACTTTACAAATTTCTGAAAAAAGAAAAATTTGTGCGATTTTTTAGATTTTTTCTGTAGAAAATTTAAAAATTTTGATTTTCGACTAAATTCATAAAATTTTTGCAGTTTTTATTTAAATTATACTTCAAAAACAAATTTTATGAAGCATTCAAAAAAATTTTAAAATTTAAAAATCGGCGTTTTTCTCGTTTTTTTAATAGGAAATTTTGAAATTGCGAATTTCGCCTATTTCTTCAACTTTTTTCATTCAAAAAATTTTTGTTATCGTAAATTTTGACAAAATTCATTATTTATTTTCGTAATTTAACAGAATTATTGTAGGAAAATCAGTTTTTAAACAATTTTTAAATTTTCGAAATTGAAAAATTGTGCGATTTTTTTGTTTTTTTTTGCAGAAAATTTAAAAATTTTGATTTTCGACTAAATTCATAAAATATTTGCTGCTTCCATCTAAATTATACTTGAGAAACTAATTTTCTGATGAATTCACAAAATTTTCAAAATTTAAAAATCGGCGTTTTTCTCGTTTTTTTTCAATAGGAAATTTTGAAATTGCGAATTTCGCCTATTTCTTCAACTTTTTTCATTCAAAAAATTTTTGTTATCGTAAATTTTGACAAAATTAAAGATTTATTTTCATTTTTAAACAGAATTATAGTCGAAAATATAGCTTTTAAACGACTTTACAAATTTCTGAAAAAAGAAAAATTTGTGCGATTTTTTAGATTTTTTCTGTAGAAAATTTAAAAATTTTGATTTTCGACTAAATTCATAAAATTTTTGCAGTTTTTATTTAAATTATACTTCAAAAACAAATTCTATGAAGCATTCAAAAATTTTTCACAATTTAAAAACCGGCGTTTTTTTCGTTTTTTTCAATAAGAAATTTAAAAATTGTGAATTTCGCCGAATTCTTACAATTTTTTTGTTTCAGAAAATTTTTGTAATCGTAAATTTTAAAAAAATTAATGATTTGTTTTCATATTTAAACAGAATTATTGTCGAAAAAATAGATTTTAAACGACTTTACAAATTTCTGAAAAAAGAAAAATTTGTGCGATTTTTTAGTTTTTTTCTGCAGAAAATTTAAGAATTTTGATTTTCGGCTAAATTCATAAAATTTTTGCAGTTTTTATTCAAATTATGCTTGAAAAACAAATTTTATGAAGCATTCAAAAACTTTTCAAAATTTACAAATCGGCGTTTTTCTCGTTTGTTTTCAATAGGAAATTTTGAAATTGCGAATTTCGCCTATTTCTTCAACTTTTTTTATTCAAAAAATTTTTGTTATCGTAAATTTTGACAAAATGAAAGATTTATTTTTATTTTTAAACAGAATTATTGTCAAAAAATCAGTTTGTAAATGACTTTACAAATTTCTGAAAAAGAAAGTTTGTCTGATTTTTTTGTTTTTTTCTGCAGAAAATTTAAAACTTTTGATTTTCGACTAAAATCATAAAATTTTTGCAGTTTTTATTTAAATTATACTTCAAAAACAAATTTTATGAATCATTAAAAAACTTTTCAAAATTTAAAAATCGGCGTTTTTCTCGTTTTTTTAATAGGAAATTTTGAAATTGCGAATTTCGCCCATTTCTTCAACTTTTTTCATTCAAAAAATTTTTGTTATCGTAAATTTTGACAAAATTAAAGATTTATTTTCATTTTTAAACAGAATTATAGTCGAAAATATAGCTTTTAAACGACTTTACAAATTTCTGAAAAAAGAAAAATTTGTGCGATTTTTTAGATTTTTTCTGTAGAAAATTTAAAATTTTTGATTTTCGACTAAATTCATAAAATTTTTGCAGATTTTATTTAAATTATACTTCAAAAACAAATTTTATGAAGCATTCAAAAAAATTTTAAAATTTAAAAATCGGCGTTTTTCTCGTTTTTTTAATAGGAAATTTTGAAATTGCGAATTTCGCCTATTTCTTCAACTTTTTTCATTCAAAAAATTTTTGTTATCGTAAATTTTGACAAAATTAAAGATTTATTTTCATTTTTAAACAGAATTATTGTCGAAAATATAGCTTTTAAACGACTTTACAAATTTCTGAAAAAAGAAAAATTTGTGCGATTTTTTTGTTTTTTTTCTGCAGAATATTTAAAAATTTTGATTTTCGACTAAATTCATAAAATTTTTGCAGTTTTTATTCAAATTATGCTTGAAAAACAAATTTTATAAAGAATTCAAAAATCTTTCACAATTTAAAAACCGGCGTTTTTTTCGTTTTTTTCAATAAGAAATTTAAAAATTGTGAATTTCGCCGAATTCTTACAATTTTTTTGTTTCGGGAAAATTTTTGTAATCGTAAATTTTAAAAAAATTAATGATTTGTTTTCATATTTAAACAGAATTATTGTCGAAAAAATAGCTTTTAAACGACTTTACAAATTTCTGAAAAAAGAAAAATTTGTGCGATTTTTTAGATTTTTTCTGTAGAAAATTTAAGAATTTTGATTTTCGACTAAATTCATAAAATTTTTGCAGTTTTTATTCAAATTATGCTTGAAAAACAAATTTTATAAAGAATTCAAAAATCTTTCACAATTTAAAAAACCGGCGTTTTTTTTCGTTTTTTTCAATAAGAAATTTAAAAATTGTGAATTTCGCCGAATTCTTACAATTTTTTTTGTTTCAGAAAATTTTTGTAATCGTAAATTTTAAAAAAATTAATGATTTGTTTTCATATCTAAACAGAATTATTGTCGAAAAAATAGCTTTTAAACGACTTTACAAATTTCTGAAAAAAGAATAATTTGTGCGATTTTTTTGTTTTTTTCTGCAGAATATTTAAAAATTTTGATTTTCGACTAAATTCATAAAATTTTTGCAGTTTTTATTCAAATTATGCTTGAAAAACAAATTTTATAAAGAATTCAAAAATCTTTCACAATTTAAAAACCGGCGTTTTTTTCGTTTTTTTCAATAAGAAATTTAAAAATTGTGAATTTCGCCGAATTCTTACAATTTTTTTGTTTCAGAAAATTTTTGTAATCGTAAATTTTAAAAAAATTAATGATTTGTTTTCATATCTAAACAGAATTATTGTCGAAAAAATAGCTTTTAAACGACTTTACAAATTTCTGAAAAAAGAATAATTTGTGCGATTTTTTAGATTTTTTCTGTAGAAAATTTAAAAATTTTGATTTTCGACTAAATTCATAAAATTTTTGCAGTTTTTATTTAAATTATACTTCAAAAACAAATTTTATAAAGAATTCAAAAATCTTTCACAATTTAAAAACCGGCGTTTTTTTCGTTTTTTTCAATAAGAAATTTAAAAATTGTGAATTTCGCCGAATTCTTACAATTTTTTTGTTTCAGAAAATTTTTGTAATCGTAAATTTTAAAAAAATTAATGATTTGTTTTCATATCTAAACAGAATTATTGTCGAAAAAATAGCTTTTAAACGACTTTACAAATTTCTGAAAAAAGAATAATTTGTGCGATTTTTTAGATTTTTTCTGTAGAAAATTTAAAAATTTTGATTTTCGACTAAATTCATAAAATTTTTGCAGTTTTTATTTAAATTATACTTCAAAAACAAATTTTATAAAGAATTCAAAAATCTTTCACAATTTAAAAACCGGCGTTTTTTTCGTTTTTTTCAATAAGAAATTTAAAAATTGTGAATTTCGCCGAATTCTTACAATTTTTTTGTTTCAGAAAATTTTTGTAATCGTAAATTTTAAAAAAATTAATGATTTGTTTTCATATCTAAACAGAATTATTGTCGAAAAAATAGCTTTTAAACGACTTTACAAATTTCTGAAAAAAGAATAATTTGTGCGATTTTTTAGATTTTTTCTGTAGAAAATTTAAAAATTTTGATTTTCGACTAAATTCATAAAATTTTTGCAGTTTTTATTTAAATTATACTTCAAAAACAAATTTTATGAAGCATTCAAAAATTTTTCACAATTTAAAAACCGGCGTTTTTTTCGTTTTTTTCAATAAGAAATTTAAAAATTGTGAATTTCGCCGAATTCTTACAATTTTTTTGTTTCAGAAAATTTTTGTAATCGTAAATTTTAAAAAAATTAATGATTTGTTTTCATATTTAAACAGAATTATTGTCGAAAATATAGCTTTTAAACGACTTTACAAATTTCTGAAAAAAGAAAAATTTGTGCGATTTTTTAGATTTTTTCTGTAGAAAATTTAAAATTTTGATTTTCGACTAAATTCATAAAATTTTTGCAGTTTTTATTCAAATTATGCTTGAAAAACAAATTTTATAAAGAATTCAAAAATCTTTCACAATTTAAAAACCGGCGTTTTTTTCGTTTTTTTCAATAAGAAATTTAAAAATTGTGAATTTCGCCGAATTCTTACAATTTTTTTGTTTCAGAAAATTTTTGTAATCGTAAATTTTAAAAAAATTAATGATTTGTTTTCATATCTAAACAGAATTATTGTCGAAAAAATAGCTTTTAAACGACTTTACAAATTTCTGAAAAAAGAAAAATTTGTGCGATTTTTTAGATTTTTTCTGTAGAAAATTTAAAAATTTTGATTTTCGACTAAATTCATAAAATTTTTGCAGTTTTTATTTAAATTATACTTCAAAAACAAATTTTATGAAGCATTCAAAAATTTTTCACAATTTAAAAACCGGCGTTTTTTTTCGTTTTTTTCAATAAGAAATTTAAAAATTGTGAATTTCGCCGAATTCTTACAATTTTTTTGTTTCAGAAAATTTTTGTAATCGTAAATTTTAAAAAAATTAATGATTTGTTTTCATATTTAAACAGAATTATTGTCGAAAAAATAGCTTTTAAACGACTTTACAAATTTCTGAAAAAAGAAAAATTTGTGCGATTTTTTAGTTTTTTTCTGCAGAAAATTTAAAAATTTTGATTTTCGACTAAATTCATAAAATTTTTGCAGTTTTTATTTAAATTATAATTCAAAAACAAATTTTATAAAGAATTCAAAAATATTTCAAAATTTAAAAAACGGCGTTTTTTTCGGTTTTTTCAATAAGAAATTTAAAAATTGTGAATTTCGCCGAATTCTTACAATTTTTTTGTTTCAGAAAATTTTTGTAATCGTAAATTTTAAAAAAAATTAATGATTTGTTTACATATTTAAACAGAATTATTGTCGAAAATATAGCTTTTAAACGACTTTACAAATTTCTGAAAAAAGAAAAATTTGTGCGATTTTTTAGATTTTTTCTGTAGAAAATTTAAAATTTTGATTTTCGACTAAATTCATAAAATTTTTGCAGTTTTTATTCAAATTATGCTTGAAAAACAAATTTTATAAAGAATTCAAAAATATTTCACAATTTAAAAACCGGCGTTTTTTTCGTTTTTTTTCAATAAGAAATTTAAAAATTGTGAATTTCGCCGAATTCTTACAATTTTTTTGTTTCAGAAAATTTTTGTAATCGTAAATTTTAAAAAAATTAATGATTTGTTTTCATATCTAAACAGAATTATTGTCGAAAAAATAGCTTTTAAACGACTTTACAAATTTCTGAAAAAAGAAAAATTTGTGCGATTTTTTAGATTTTTTCTGTAGAAAATTTAAAAATTTTGATTTTCGACTAAATTCATAAAATTTTTGCAGTTTTTATTTAAATTATACTTCAAAAACAAATTTTATGAAGCATTCAAAAATTTTTCACAATTTAAAAAACGGCGTTTTTTTCGTTTTTTTTTTCAATAAGAAATTTAAAAATTGTGAATTTCGCCGAATTCTTACAATTTTTTTGTTTCAGAAAATTTTTGTAATCGTAAATTTTAAAAAAATTAATGATTTGTTTTCATATTTAAACAGAATTATTGTCGAAAAAATAGCTTTTAAACGACTTTACAAATTTCTGAAAAAAGAAAAATTTGTGCGATTTTTTAGTTTTTTTCTGCAGAAAATTTAAGAATTTTGATTTTCGGCTAAATTCATAAAATTTTTGCAGTTTTTATTCAAATTATGCTTGAAAAACAAATTTTATGAAGCATTCAAAAACTTTTCAAAATTTACAAATCGGCGTTTTTCTCGTTTGTTTTCAATAGGAAATTTTGAAATTGCGAATTTCGCCTATTTCTTCAACTTTTTTTATTCAAAAAATTTTTGTTATCGTAAATTTTGACAAAATGAAAGATTTATTTTTATTTTTAAACAGAATTATTGTCAAAAAATCAGTTTGTAAATGACTTTACAAATTTCTGAAAAAGAAAGTTTGTCTGATTTTTTTGTTTTTTTCTGCAGAAAATTTAAAACTTTTGATTTTCGACTAAAATCATAAAATTTTTGCAGTTTTTATTTAAATTATACTTCAAAAACAAATTTTATGAAGCATTCAAAAACTTTTCAAAATTTAAAAATCGGCGTTTTTCTCGTTTTTTTAATAGGAAATTTTGAAATTGCGAATTTCGCCCATTTCTTCAACTTTTTTCATTCAAAAAATTTTTGTTATCGTAAATTTTGACAAAATTAAAGATTTATTTTCATTTTTAAACAGAATTATAGTCGAAAATATAGCTTTTAAACGACTTTACAAATTTCTGAAAAAAGAAAAATTTGTGCGATTTTTTAGATTTTTTCTGTAGAAAATTTAAAATTTTTGATTTTCGACTAAATTCATAAAATTTTTGCAGTTTTTATTTAAATTATACTTCAAAAACAAATTTTATGAAGCATTCAAAAAAATTTTAAAATTTAAAAATCGGCGTTTTTCTCGTTTTTTTAATAGGAAATTTTGAAATTGCGAATTTCGCCTATTTCTTCAACTTTTTTCATTCAAAAAATTTTTGTTATCGTAAATTTTGACAAAATTAAAGATTTATTTTCATTTTTAAACAGAATTATTGTCGAAAATATAGCTTTTAAACGACTTTACAAATTTCTGAAAAAAGAAAAATTTGTGCGATTTTTTTGTTTTTTTCTGCAGAATATTTAAAAATTTTGATTTTCGACTAAATTCATAAAATTTTTGCAGTTTTTATTCAAATTATGCTTGAAAAACAAATTTTATAAAGAATTCAAAAATCTTTCACAATTTAAAAACCGGCGTTTTTTTCGTTTTTTTCAATAAGAAATTTAAAAATTGTGAATTTCGCCGAATTCTTACAATTTTTTTGTTTCAGAAAATTTTTGTAATCGTAAATTTTAAAAAAATTAATGATTTGTTTTCATATTTAAACAGAATTATTGTCGAAAAAATAGCTTTTAAACGACTTTACAAATTTCTGAAAAAAGAAAAATTTGTGCGATTTTTTAGATTTTTTCTGTAGAAAATTTAAGAATTTTGATTTTCGACTAAATTCATAAAATTTTTGCAGTTTTTATTCAAATTATGCTTAAAAAACAAATTTTATAAAGAATTCAAAAATCTTTCACAATTTAAAAACCGGCGTTTTTTTCGTTTTTTTCAATAAGAAATTTAAAAATTGTGAATTTCGCCGAATTCTTACAATTTTTTTGTTTCAGAAAATTTTTGTAATCGTAAATTTTAAAAAAATTAATGATTTGTTTTCATATCTAAACAGAATTATTGTCGAAAAAATAGCTTTTAAACGACTTTACAAATTTCTGAAAAAAGAATAATTTGTGCGATTTTTTAGATTTTTTCTGTAGAAAATTTAAAAATTTTGATTTTCGACTAAATTCATAAAATTTTTGCAGTTTTTATTTAAATTATATTTCAAAAACAAATTTTATGAAGCATTCAAAAATTTTTCACAATTTAAAAACCGGCGTTTTTTTCGTTTTTTTCAATAAGAAATTTAAAAATTGTGAATTTCGCCGAATTCTTACAATTTTTTTGTTTCAGAAAATTTTTGTAATCGTAAATTTTAAAAAAATTAATGATTTGTTTTCATATCTAAACAGAATTATTGTCGAAAAAATAGCTTTTAAACGACTTTACAAATTTCTGAAAAAAGAATAATTTGTGCGATTTTTTAGATTTTTTCTGTAGAAAATTTAAAAATTTTGATTTTCGACTAAATTCATAAAATTTTTGCAGTTTTTATTTAAATTATACTTCAAAAACAAATTTTATAAAGAATTCAAAAATCTTTCACAATTTAAAAACCGGCGTTTTTTTTCGTTTTTTTCAATAAGAAATTTAAAAATTGTGAATTTCGCCGAATTCTTACAATTTTTTTGTTTCAGAAAATTTTTGTAATCGTAAATTTTAAAAAAAATTAATGATTTGTTTTCATATCTAAACAGAATTATTGTCGAAAAAATAGCTTTTAAACGACTTTACAAATTTCTGAAAAAAGAATAATTTGTGCGATTTTTTAGATTTTTTCTGTAGAAAATTTAAAAATTTTGATTTTCGACTAAATTCATAAAATTTTTGCAGTTTTTATTTAAATTATACTTCAAAAACAAATTTTATAAAGAATTCAAAAATCTTTCACAATTTAAAAACCGGCGTTTTTTTCGTTTTTTTCATTAAGAAATTTAAAAAATTGTGAATTTCGCCGAATTCTTACAATTTTTTTGTTTCAGAAAATTTTTGTAATCGTAAATTTTAAAAAAATTAATGATTTGTTTTCATATCTAAACAGAATTATTGTCGAAAAAATAGCTTTTAAACGACTTTACAAATTTCTAAAAAAAGAATAATTTGTGCGATTTTTTAGATATTTTCTGTAGAAAATTTAAAAATTTTGATTTTCGACTAAATTCATAAAATTTTTGCAGTTTTTATTTAAATTATACTTCAAAAACAAATTTTATAAAGAATTCAAAAATCTTTCACAATTTAAAAAACCGGCGTTTTTTTCGTTTTTTTCAATAAGAAATTTAAAAATTGTGAATTTCGCCGAATTCTTACAATTTTTTTGTTTCAGAAAATTTTTGTAATCGTAAATTTTAAAAAAATTAATGATTTGTTTTCATATCTAAACAGAATTATTGTCGAAAAAATAGCTTTTAAACGACTTTACAAATTTCTGAAAAAAGAATAATTTGTGCGATTTTTTAGATTTTTTCTGTAGAAAATTTAAAAATTTTGATTTTCGACTAAATTCATAAAATTTTTGCAGTTTTTTATTTAAATTATACTTCAAAAACAAATTTTATGAAGCATTCAAAAATTTTTCACAATTTAAAAACCGGCGTTTTTTTCGTTTTTTTTCAATAAGAAATTTAAAAATTGTGAATTTCGCCGAATTCTTACAATTTTTTTGTTTCAGAAAAATTTTGTAATCGTAAATTTTAAAAAAATTAATGATTTGTTTTCATATTTAAACAGAATTATTGTCGAAAATATAGCTTTTAAAACGACTTTACAAATTTCTGAAAAAAGAAAAATTTGTGCGATTTTTTAGATTTTTTCTGTAGAAAATTTAAAATTTTGATTTTCGACTAAATTCATAAAATTTTTTGCAGTTTTTATTCAAATTATGCTTGAAAAACAAATTTTATAAAGAATTCAAAAATCTTTCACAATTTAAAAACCGGCGTTTTTTTTCGTTTTTTTTCAATAAGAAATTTAAAAATTGTGAATATCGCCGAATTCTTACAATTTTTTTGTTTCAGAAAATTTTTGTAATCGTAAATTTTAAAAAAATTAATGATTTGTTTTCATATCTAAACAGAATTATTGTCGAAAAAAATAGCTTTTAAACGACTTTACAAATTTCTGAAAAAAGAATAATTTGTGCGATTTTTTAGATTTTTTCTGTAGAAAATTTAAAAATTTTGATTTTCGACTAAATTCATAAAATTTTTGCAGTTTTTATTTAAATTATATTTCAAAAACAAATTT
Source organism: Leptopilina drosophilae (assembly GCA_032873175.1). Lineage (NCBI taxonomy): Eukaryota > Metazoa > Arthropoda > Insecta > Hymenoptera > Figitidae > Leptopilina > Leptopilina drosophilae. The sequence continues at coordinate 36,070 of JAVJHS010000057.1, read as the reverse complement.
TATGAAGCATTCAAAAATTTTTCACAATTTAAAAACCGGCGTTTTTTTCGTTTTTTTCAATAAGAAATTTAAAAATTGTGAATTTCGCCGAATTCTTACAATTTTTTTGTTTCAGAAAATTTTTGTAATCGTAAATTTTAAAAAAATTAATGATTTGTTTTCATATCTAAACAGAATTATTGTCGAAAAAAATAGCTTTTAAACGACTTTACAAATTTCTGAAAAAAGAAGAAAAATTTGTGCGATTTTTTTGTTTTTTTCTGCAGAATATTTAAAAATTTTGATTTTCGACTAAATTCATAAAATTTTTGCAGTTTTTATTCAAATTATGCTTGAAAAACAAATTTTATAAAGAATTTAAAAATCTTTCACAATTTAAAAACCGGCGTTTTTTTCGTTTTTTTCAATAAGAAATTTAAAAATTGTGAATTTCGCCGAATTCTTACAATTTTTTTGTTTAAGAAAATTTTTGTAATCGTAAATTTTAAAAAAATTAATGATTTGTTTTCATATCTAAACAGAATTATTGTCGAAAAAATAGCTTTTAAACGACTTTACAAATTTCTGAAAAAAGAATAATTTGTGCGATTTTTTAGATTTTTTCTGTAGAAAATTTAAAAATTTTGATTTTCGACTAAATTCATAAAATTTTTGCAGTTTTTATTTAAATTATACTTCAAAAACAAATTTTATGAAGCATTCAAAAATTTTTCACAATTTAAAAACCGGCGTTTTTTTTTTCGTTTTTTTTTCAATAAGAAATTTAAAAATTGTGAATTTCGCCGAATTCTTACAATTTTTTTGTTTCAGAAAAATTTTGTAATCGTAAATTTTAAAAAAAATTAATGATTTGTTTTCATATTTAAACAGAATTATTGTCGAAAATATAGCTTTTAAACGACTTTACAAATTTCTGAAAAAAGAAAAATTTGTGCGATTTTTTAGATTTTTTCTGTAGAAAATTTAAAATTTTGATTTTCGACTAAATTCATAAAATTTTTGCAGTTTTTATTCAAATTATGCTTGAAAAACAAATTTTATAAAGAATTCAAAAATCTTTCACAATTTAAAAACCGGCGTTTTTTTCGTTTTTTTCAATAAGAAATTTAAAAATTGTGAATATCGCCGAATTCTTACAATTTTTTTGTTTCAGAAAATTTTTGTAATCGTAAATTTTAAAAAAATTAATGATTTGTTTTCATATCTAAACAGAATTATTGTCGAAAAAATAGCTTTTAAACGACTTTACAAATTTCTGAAAAAAGAATAATTTGTGCGATTTTTTAGATTTTTTCTGTAGAAAATTTAAAAATTTTGATTTTCGACTAAATTCATAAAATTTTTGCAGTTTTTATTTAAATTATATTTCAAAAACAAATTTTATGAAGCATTCAAAAATTTTTCACAATTTAAAAACCGGCGTTTTTTTCGTTTTTTTCAATAAGAAATTTAAAAATTGTGAATTTCGCCGAATTCTTACAATTTTTTTGTTTCAGAAAATTTTTGTAATCGTAAATTTTAAAAAAATTAATGATTTGTTTTCATATCTAAACAGAATTATTGTCGAAAAAATAGCTTTTAAACGACTTTACAAATTTCTGAAAAAAGAAAAATTTGTGCGATTTTTTTGTTTTTTTCTGCAGAATATTTAAAAATTTTGATTTTCGACTAAATTCATAAAATTTTTGCAGTTTTTATTCAAATTATGCTTGAAAAACAAATTTTATAAAGAATTTAAAAATCTTTCACAATTTAAAAACCGGCGTTTTTTTCGTTTTTTTCAATAAGAAATTTAAAAATTGTGAATTTCGCCGAATTCTTACAATTTTTTTGTTTCAGAAAATTTTTGTAATCGTAAATTTTAAAAAAATTAATGATTTGTTTTCATATCTAAACAGAATTATTGTCGAAAAAATAGCTTTTTAAACGACTTTACAAATTTCTGAAAAAAGAATAATTTGTGCGATTTTTTAGATTTTTTCTGTAGAAAATTTAAAAAATTTTGATTTTCGACTAAATTCATAAAATTTTTGCAGTTTTTATTTAAATTATACTTCAAAAACAAATTTTATAAAGAATTCAAAAATCTTTCACAATTTAAAAACCGGCGTTTTTTTCGTTTTTTTTCAATAAGAAATTTAAAAATTGTGAATTTCGCCGAATTCTTACAATTTTTTTGTTTCAGAAAATTTTTGTAATCGTAAATTTTAAAAAAATTAATGATTTGTTTTCATATCTAAACAGAATTATTGTCGAAAAAATAGCTTTTAAACGACTTTACAAATTTCTGAAAAAAGAATAATTTGTGCGATTTTTTAGATTTTTTCTGTAGAAAATTTAAAAATTTTGATTTTCGACTAAATTCATAAAATTTTTGCAGTTTTTATTTAAATTATACTTCAAAAACAAATTTTATTAAGCATTCAAAAATTTTTCACAATTTAAAAACCGGCGTTTTTTTTCGTTTTTTTCAATAAGAAATTTAAAAATTGTGAATTTCGCCGAATTCTTACAATTTTTTTGTTTCAGAAAATTTTTGTAATCGTAAATTTTAAAAAAATTAATGATTTGTTTTCATATCTAAACAGAATTATTGTCGAAAATATAGCTTTTAAACGACTTTACAAATTTCTGAAAAAAGAATAATTTGTGCGATTTTTTAGATTTTTTCTGTAGAAAATTTAAAAATTTTGATTTTCGACTAAATTCATAAAATTTTTGCAGTTTTTATTTAAATTATACTTCAAAAACAAATTTTATGAAGCATTCAAAAATTTTTCACAATTTAAAAACCGGCGTTTTTTTCGTATTTTTCAATAAGAAATTTAAAAATTGTGAATTTCGCCGAATTCTTACAATTTTTTTGTTTCAGAAAATTTTTGTAATCGTAAATTTTAAAAAAATTAATGATTTGTTTTCATATTTAAACAGAATTATTGTCGAAAATATAGCTTTTAAACGACTTTACAAATTTCTGAAAAAAGAAAAATTTGTGCGATTTTTTAGATTTTTTCTGTAGAAAATTTAAAAATTTTGATTTTTGACTAAATTCATAAAATTTTTGCAGTTTTTATTTAAATTATACTTCCAAAACAAATTTTATGAAGCATTCAAAAATTTTTCACAATTTAAAAACCGGCGTTTTTTTCGTTTTTTTCAATAAGAAATTTAAAAATTGTGAATTTCGCCGAATTCTTACAATTTTTTTGTTTCAGAAAATTTTTGTAATCGTAAATTTTAAAAAAATTAATGATTTGTTTTCATATTTAAACAGAATTATTGTCGAAAAAATAGCTTTTAAACGACTTTACAAATTTCTGAAAAAAGAAAAATTTGTGCGATTTTTTAGTTTTTTTCTGCAGAAAATTTAAGAATTTTGATTTTCGGCTAAATTCATAAAATTTTTGCAGTTTTTATTCAAGTTATGCTTGAAAAACAAATTTTATGAAGCATTCAAAAACTTTTCAAAATTTACAAATCGGCGTTTTTCTCGTTTGTTTTCAATAGGAAATTTTGAAATTGCGAATTTCGCCTATTTCTTCAACTTTTTTTATTCAAAAAATTTTTGTTATCGTAAATTTTGACAAAATGAAAGATTTATTTTCATTTTTAAACAGAATTATTGTCAAAAAATCAGTTTGTAAATGACTTTACAAATTTCTGAAAAAGAAAGTTTGTCTGATTTTTTTGTTTTTTTCTGCAGAAAATTTAAAACTTTTGATTTTCGACTAAAATCATAAAATTTTTGCAGTTTTTATTTAAATTATACTTCAAAAACAAATTTTATGAAGCATTCAAAAACTTTTCAAAATTTAAAAATCGGCGTTTTTCTCGTTTTTTTAATAGGAAATTTTGAAATTGCGAATTTCGCCCATTTCTTCAACTTTTTTCATTCAAAAAATTTTTGTTATCGTAAATTATGACAAAATTAAAGATTTATTTTCATTTTTAAAACAGAATTATAGTCGAAAATATAGCTTTTAAACGACTTTACAAATTTCTGAAAAAAGAAAAATTTGTGTGCGATTTTTTAGATTTTTTCTGTAGAAAATTTAAAATTTTGATTTTCGACTAAATTCATAAAATTTTTTGCAGTTTTTATTTAAATTATACTTCAAAAACAAATTGTATGAAGCATTCAAAAAAATTTTAAAATTTAAAAATCGGCGTTTTTCTCGTTTTTTTAATAGGAAATTTTGAAATTGCGAATTTCGCCTATTTCTTCAACTTTTTTCATTCAAAAAATTTTTGTTATCGTAAATTTTTGACAAAATTAAAGATTTATTTTCATTTTTAAACAGAATTATTGTCGAAAATATAGCTTTTAAACGACTTTACAAATTTCTGAAAAAAGAAAAATTTGTGCGATTTTTTTGTTTTTTTCTGCAGAATATTTAAAAATTTTGATTTTCGACTAAATTCATAAAATTTTTGCAGTTTTTATTCAAATTATGCTTGAAAAACAAATTTTATAAAGAATTCAAAAATCTTTCACAATTTAAAAACCGGCGTTTTTTTCGTTTTTTTCAATAAGAAATTTAAAAATTGTGAATTTCGCCGAATTCTTACAATTTTTTTGTTTCAGAAAATTTTTGTAATAGTAAATTTTAAAAAAATTAATGATTTGTTTTCATATTTAAACAGAATTATTGTCGAAAAAATAGCTTTTAAGCGACTTTACAAATTTCTGAAAAAAGAAAAATTTGTGCGATTTTTTAGATTTTTTCTGTAGAAAATTCAAAAATTTTGATTTTCGACTAAATTCATAAAATTTTTGCAGTTTTTATTCAAATTATGCTTGAAAAACAAATTTTATAAAGTATTCAAAAATCTTTCACAATTTAAAAACCGGCGTTTTTTTCGTTTTTTTCAATAAGAAATTTAAAAATTGTGAATTTCGCCGAATTCTTACAATTTTTTTGTTTCAGAAAATTTTTGTAATCGTAAATTTTAAAAAAATTAATGATTTGTTTTCATATTTAAACAGAATTATTGTCGAAAAAATAGCTTTTAAACGACTTTACAAATTTCTGAAAAAATAAAAATTTGTGCGATTTTTTAGATTTTTTCTGTAGAAAATTTAAGAATTTTGATTTTCGGCTAAATTCATAAAATTTTTGCAGTTTTTATTCAAATTATGCTTGAAAAACAAATTTTATGAAGCATTCAAAAACTTTTCAAAATTTACAAATCGGCGTTTTTCTCGTTTGTTTTCAATAGGAAATTTTGAAATTGCGAATTTCGCCTATTTCTTCAACTTTTTTTATTCAAAAAATTTTTGTTATCGTAAATTTTGACAAAATGAAAGATTTATTTTCATTTTTAAACAGAATTATTGTCAAAAAATCAGTTTGTAAATGACTTTACAAATTTCTGAAAAAGAAAGTTTGTCCGATTTTTTTGTTTTTTTTCTGCAGAAAATTTAAAACTTTTGATTTTCGACTAAAATCATAAAATTTTTGCAGTTTTTATTTAAATTATACTTCAAAAACAAATTTTATGAAGCATTCAAAAACTTTTCAAAATTTAAAAATCGGCGTTTTTCTCGTTTTTTTAATAGGAAATTTTGAAATTGCGAATTTCGCCTATTTCTTCAACTTTTTTCATTCAAAAAATTTTTGTTATCGTAAATTTTGACAAAATTAAAGATTTATTTTCATTTTTAAACAGAATTATAGTCGAAAATATAGCTTTTAATCGACTTTAAATATTTCTGAAAAAAGAAATATTTGTGCGTTTTTTTTGTTTTTTTTCTGCAGAATATTTAAAAATTTTGATTTTCGACTAAATTCATAAAATTTTTGCAGTTTTTATTCAAATTATGCTTGAAAAACAAATTTTATAAAGAATTCAAAAATCTTTCACAATTTAAAAACCGGCGTTTTTTGCTTTTTTTTCAATAAGAAATTTAAAAATTGGGAATTTCGCCGAATTCTTACAATTTTTTTGTTTCAGAAAATTTTTTGTAATCGTAAATTTTAAAAAAATTAATGATTTGTTTTCATATTTAAACAGAATTATTGTCGAAAAATAGCTTTTATAAACGACTTTACAAATTTCTGAAAAAAGAATAATTTGTGCGAATTTTTAGATTTTTTCTGTAGAAAATTTAAAAATTTTGATTTTCGACTAAATTCATAAAATTTTTGCAGTTTTTATTTAAATTATACTTCAAAAACAAATTTTATGAAGCATTCAAAAATTTTTCACAATTTAAAAAACTGCGTTTTTTTTCGTTTTTTTTCAATAAGAAATTTAAAAATTGTGAATTTCGCCGAATTCTTACAATTTTTTTTGTTTCAGAAATTTTTGTAATCGTAAATTTTAAAAAAATAATGATTTGTTTTCATATTTAAACAGAATTATTGTCGAAAATATAGCTTTTAAACGACTTTACAAATTTCTGAAAAAAGAAAAATTTGTGCGATTTTTTTGATTTTTTCTGTAGAAAATTTAAAAATTTTGATTTTCGACTAAATTCATAAAATTTTTGCAGTTTTTATTCAAATTATGCTTGAAAAACAAATTTTATAAAGAATTCAAAAATCTTTCAGAATTTAAAAACCGGCGTTTTTTTCGTTTTTTTCAATAAGAAATTTAAAAATTGTGAATTTCGCCGAATTCTTACAATTTTTTTGTTTCAGAAAATTTTTGTAATCGTAAATTTTAAAAAAATTAATGATTTGTTTTCATATCTAAACAGAATTATTGTCGAAAAAATAGCTTTTAAACGACTTTACAAATTTCTGAAAAAAGAATAATTTGTGCGATTTTTTAGATTTTTTCTGTAGAAAATTTAAAAATTTTGATTTTCGACTAAATTCATAAAATTTTTGCAGTTTTTATTTAAATTATACTTCAAAAACAAATTTTATGAAGCATTCAAAAATTTTTCACAATTTAAAAACCGGCGTTTTTTTCGTTTTTTTTCAATAAGAAATTTAAAAATTGTGAATTTCGCCGAATTCTTACAATTTTTTTGTTTCAGAAAATTTTTGTAATCGTAAATTTTAAAAAAATTAATGATTTGTTTTCATATTTAAACAGAATTATTGTCGAAAATATAGCTTTTAAACGACTTTACAAATTTCTGAAAAAAGAAAAATTTGTGCGATTTTTTAGATTTTTTCTGTAGAAAATTTAAAAATTTTGATTTTCGACTAAATTCATAAAATTTTTGCAGTTTTTTTTCAAATTATGCTTGAAAAACAAATTTTATAAAGAATTCAAAAATCTTTCACAATTTAAAAACCGGCGTTTTTTTCGTTTTTTTCAATAAGAAATTTAAAAATTGTGAATTTCGCCGAATTCTTACAATTTTTTTGTTTCAGAAAATTTTTGTAATCGTAAATTTTAAAAAAATTAATGATTTGTTTTCATATCTAAACAGAATTATTGTCGAAAAAATAGCTTTTAAACGACTTTACAAATTTCTGAAAAAAGAATAATTTGTGCGATTTTTTAGATTTTTTCTGTAGAAAATTTAAAAATTTTGATTTTCGACTAAATTCATAAAATTTTTGCAGTTTTTATTTAAATTATACTTCAAAAACAAATTTTATGAAGCATTCAAAAAATTTTTAAAATTTAAAAATCGGCATTTTTCTCGTTTTTTTAATAGGAAATTTTGAAATTGCGAATTTCGCCTATTTCTTCAACTTTTTTCATTTAAAAAATTTTTGTTATCGTAAATTTTGACAAAATTAAAGATTTATTTTCATTTTTAAACAGAATTATAGTCGAAAAATAGTTTTTAAACGACTTTACAAATTTATATAAAAAGAAAAATTTGTTCGATTTTTTTGTTTTTTTCTGCAGAAAACTTAAAAATTTTGATTTTCGAATAAAATCATAAAATTTTTACAGTTTTTATTTATATTATACTTGAAAAACAAATTTTATGAAGCATTCAAAAATTTTTCAAAATTTACAAATCGGCGTTTTTCTCGTTTTTTTAATAGGAAATTTTGAAATTGCGAATTTCGCCTATTTCTTCAACTTTTTTCATTCACAAAATTTTTGTAATCGCAAATTTTTAAAAAATTAATAATTTATTTTCATTTTTAAACAGAATTATTGTCGAAAAAATAGTTTTTAAACGACTTTACAAATTTCTATAAAAAGAAAAATTTGTTCGATTTTTTTGTTTTTTTCTGCAGAAAACTTAAAAATTTTGATTTTCGACTAAATTCATAAAATTTTTGCAGTTTTTATTCAAATTATGCTTGAAAAACAAATTTTATAAAGAATTCAAAAATTTTTCAAAATTTCAAATCCGGCGTTTTTTTCGTTTTTTTTAATAAGAAATTTAAAAATTGTGAATTTCGCCGATTTCTTACAATTTTTTTGTTTCAGAAAAATTTTGTAACCGTAAATTTCAACAAAATTCATTATTTATTTTCATATTTTAACAAAATTATTGTCGGAAAATCAGTTTTTAAACAATTTTTCAACTTTCTGTAAACGAAAAATTGAGCGATTTTTATTTGTTTTTTTCTCAAGAAAATTAAAAAATTTTGATTTTCGAGTAAAATCATAAAATTTTTGCAGTTTTTATTTATATTATGCTTGAAAAACTAATTTTCTGAAGAATTAAAAAATTTTTCAAAACTTAAAAATCGGCGTTTTTCTCGTTTTTTTAATAGGAAATTTTGAAATTGCGAATTTCGCCTATTTCTTCAACTTTTTTCATTCAAAAAATTTTTGTTATCGTAAATTTTGACAAAATTAAAGATTTATTTTCATTTTTAAACAGAATTATTGTCGAAAATATAGCTTTTAAACGACTTTACAAATTTCTGAAAAAAGAAAAATTTGTGCGATTTTTTAGATTTTTTCTGTAGAAAATTTAAAATTTTTGATTTTCGACTAAATTCATAAAATTTTTGCAGTTTTTTATTTAAATTAATACTTCAAAAAACAAATTTTATGAAGCATTCAAAAAATTTTTAAAATTTAAAAATCGGCGTTTTTCTCGTTTTTTTAATAGGAAATTTTGAAATTGCGAATTTCGCCTATTTCTTCAACTTTTTTCATTCAAAAAAATTTTTGTTATCGTAAATTTTGACAAAATTAAAGATTTATTTTCATTTTTAAACAGAATTATTGTCGAAAATATAGCTTTTAAACGACTTTACAAATTTCTGAAAAAAGAAAAATTTGTGCGATTTTTTTGTTTTTTTCTGCAGAATATTTAAAAATTTTGATTTTCGACTAAATTCATAAAATTTTTGCAGTTTTTATTCAAATTATGCTTGAAAAACAAATTTTATAAAGAATTCAAAAATCTTTCACAATTTAAAAACCGGCGTTTTTTTCGTTTTTTTCAATAAGAAATTTAAAAATTGTGAATTTCGCCGATTTCTTACAATTTTTTTGTTTCAGAAAATTTTTGTAATCGTAAATTTTAAAAAAATTAATGATTTGTTTTCATATTTAAACAGAATTATTGTCGAAAAAATAGCTTTTAAACGACTTTACAAATTTCTGAAAAAAGAAAAATTTGTGCGATTTTTTAGATTTTTTCTGTCGAAAATTCAAAAATTTTGATTTTCGACTAAATTCATAAAATTTTTGCAGTTTTTATTCAAATTATGCTTGAAAAACAAATTTTATGAAGCATTCAAAAACTTTTCAAAATTTACAAATCGGCGTTTTTCTCGTTTGTTTTCAATAGGAAATTTTGAAATTGCGAATTTCGCCTATTTCTTCAACTTTTTTTATTCAAAAAATTTTTGTTATCGTAAATTTTGACAAAATGAAAGATTTATTTTCATTTTTAAACAGAATTATTGTCAAAAAATCAGTTTGTAAATGACTTTACAAATTTCTGAAAAAGAAAGTTTGTCCGATTTTTTTGTTTTTTTCTGCAGAAAATTTAAAACTTTTGATTTTCGACTAAAATCATAAAATTTTTGCAGTTTTTATTTAAATTATACTTCAAAAACAAATTTTATGAAGCATTCAAAAACTTTTCAAAATTTAAAAATCGGCGTTTTTCTCGTTTTTTTAATAGGAAATTTTGAAATTGCGAATTTCGCCCATTTCTTCAACTTTTTTCATTCAAAAAATTTTTGTTATCGTAAATTTTGACAAAATTAAAGATTTATTTTCATTTTTAAACAGAATTATAGTCGAAAATATAGCTTTTAAACGACTTTACAAATTTCTGAAAAAAGAAAAATTTGTGCGATTTTTTAGATTTTTTCTGTAGAAAATTTAAAAATTTTGATTTCCGACTAAATTCATAAAATTTTTGCAGTTTTTATTTAAATTATACTTCAAAAACAAATTTTATGAAGCATTCAAAAAAATTTTTAAATTTAAAAATCGGCGTTTTTCTCGTTTTTTTAATAGGAAATTTTGAAATTGCGAATTTCGCCTATTTCTTCAACTTTTTTCATTCAAAAAATTTTTGTTATCGTAAATTTTGACAAAATTAAAGATTTATTTTCATTTTTAAACAGAATTATTGTCGAAAATATAGCTTTTAAACGACTTTACAAATTTCTGAAAAAAGAAAAATTTGTGCGATTTTTTTGTTTTTTTCTGCAGAATATTTAAAAATTTTGATTTTCGACTAAATTCATAAAATTTTTGCAGTTTTTTTTTAAATTATGCTTGAAAAACAAATTTTATAAAGAATTCAAAAATCTTTCACAATTTAAAAACCGGCGTTTTTTGCTTTTTTTTCAATAAGAAATTTAAAAATTGTGAATTTCGCCGAATTCTTACAATTTTTTTGTTTCAGAAAATTTTTGTAATCGTAAATTTTAAAAAAATTAATGATTTGTTTTCATATTTAAACAGAATTATTGTCGAAAAAATAGCTTTTAAACGACCTTTACAAATTTCTGAAAAAAGAAAAAATTTGTGCGATTTTTTAGATTTTTTCTGTAGAAAATTTAAAAATTTTGATTTTCGACTAAATTCATAAAATTTTTGCAGTTTTTATTCAAATTATGCTTGAAAAACAAATTTTATAAAGAATTCAAAAATCTTTCACAATTTAAAAAACGGCGTTTTTTTCGTTTTTTTCAATAAGAAATTTAAAATTTGTGAATTTCGCCCGAATTCTTACAATTTTTTTTGTTTCAGAAAATTTTTGTAATCTTAAATTTTAAAAAAAATAATGATTTGTTTTCATATTTAAACAGAATTATTGTCGAAAATATAGCTTTTAAACGACTTTACAAATTTCTGAAAAAAGAAAAATTTGTGCGATTTTTTTGTTTTTTTCTGCAGAAAATTTAAGAATTTTGATTTTTCGACTAAATTCATAAAATTTTTGCAGTTTTTATTCAAATTATGCTTGAAAAACAAATTTTTATAAAGAATTCAAAAATCTTTCACAATTTAAAAACCGGCGTTTTTTTCGTTTTTTTCAATAATAAATTTAAAAATTGTGAATTTCGCCGATTTCTTAAAATTTTTTTTTTTCAGAAAATTTTTGTAATAGTAAATTTTAAAAAAATTAATGATTTGTTTTCATATTTAAACAGAATTATTGTCGAAAAAATAGCTTTTAAACGACTTTACAAATTTCTGAAAAAAGAAAAATTTGTGCGATTTTTTAGATTTTTTCTGTAGAAAATTCAAAAATTTTGATTTGCGACTAAATTCATAAAATTTTTGCAGTTTTTATTCAAATTATGCTTGAAAAACAAATTTTATAAAGAATTCAAAAATCTTTCACAATTTAAAAACCGGCGTTTTTTTCGTTTTTTTCAATAAGAAATTTAAAAATTGTGAATTTCGCCGATTTCTTACAATTTTTTTGTTTCAGAAAAATTTTGTAACCGTAAATTTCAACAAAATTTATTATTTATTTTCATATTTTAACAAAATTATTGTCGGAAAATCAGTTTTTTAAACAATTTTTCAAATTTTCGAAATTGAAAAATTGTGCGATTTTTTTGTTTTTTTCTCAAGAAAATTAAAAAATTTTGATTTTCGAGTAAAATCATAAAATTTTTGCAGTTTTTATTTATATTATACTTGAAAAACAAATTTTATGAAGCATTCAAAAATTTTTCAAAATTTACAAATCGGCATTTTTCTCGTTTGTTTTCAATAGGAAATTTTGAAATTGCGAATTTCGCCGATTTCTTCAACTTTTTTTATTCAAAAAATTTTTGTTATCGTAAATTTTGACAAAATTAAAGATTTATTTTCATTTTTAAACAGAATTATAGTCGAAAATATAGCTTTTAAACGACTTTACAAATTTCTGAAAAAAGAATGTTTGTCCGATTTTTTTGTTTTTTTCTGCAGAAAATTTAAAACTTTTGATTTTCGACTAAAATCATAAAATTTTTGCAGTTTTTATTTAAATTATACTTCAAAAACAAATTTTATGAAGCATTCAAAAACTTTTCAAAATTTACAAATCGGCGTTTTTCTCGTTTGTTTTCAATAGGAAATTTTGAAATTGCGAATTTCGCCTATTTCTTCAACTTTTTTTGTTCAAAAAATTTTTGTTATCGTAAATTTTGACAAAATTAAAGATTTATTTTCATTTTTAAACAGAATTATAGTCGAAAATATAGCTTTTAAACGACTTTACAAATTTCTGAAAAAAGAAAAATTTGTGCGATTTTTTAGATTTTTTCTGTAGAAAATTTAAAAATTTTGATTTTCGACTAAATTCATAAAATTTTTGCAGTTTTTATTTAAATTATACTTCAAAAACAAATTTTATGAAGCATTCAAAAACTTTTCAAAATTTAAAAATCGGCGTTTTTCTCGTTTTCTTAATAGGAAATTTTGAAATTGCGAATTTCGCCCATTTCTTCAACTTTTTTCATTCAAAAAATTTTTGTTATCGTAAATTTTGACAAAATTAAAAAATTTATTTTCATTTTTAAACAGAATTATAGTCGAAAATATAGCTTTTAAACGACTTTACAAATTTCTGAAAAAAGAAAAATTTGTGCGATTTTTTAGATTTTTTCTGTAGAAAATTTAAAAATTTTGATTTTCGACTAAATTCATAAAATTTTTGCAGTTTTTATTTGAATTATACTTCAAAAACAAATTTTATGAAGCATTCAAAAAAATTTTAAAATTTAAAAATCGGCGTTTTTCTCGTTTTTTTAATAGGAAATTTTGAAATTGCGAATTTCGCCTATTTCTTCAACTTTTTTCATTCAAAAAATTTTTGTTATCGTAAATTTTGACAAAATTAAAGATTTATTTTCATTTTTAAACAGAATTATAGTCGAAAATATAGCTTTTAAACGACTTTACAAATTTCTGAAAAAAGAAAAATTTGTGCGATTTTTTAGATTTTTTCTGTAGAAAATTTAAAAATTTTGATTTTCGACTAAATTCATAAAATTTTTGCAGTTTTTATTTGAATTATACTTCAAAAACAAATTGTATGAAGCATTCAAAAACTTTTCAAAATTTACAAATCGGCGTTTTTCTCGTTTGTTTTCAATAGGAAATTTTGAAATTGCGAATTTCGCCTATTTCTTCAACTTTTTTTGTTCAAAAAATTTTTGTTATCTTAAATTTTGACAAAATTAAAGATTTATTTTCATTTTTAAACAGAATTATAGTCGAAAATATAGCTTTTAAACGACTTTACAAATTTCTGAAAAAAGAAAAATTTGTGCGATTTTTTAGATTTTTTCTGTAGAAAATTTAAAAATTTTGATTTTCGACTAAATTCATAAACTTTTTGCAGTTTTTATTTAAATTATACTTCAAAAACAAATTTTATGAAGCATTCAAAAACTTTTCAAAATTTAAAAATCGGCGTTTTTCTCGTTTTCTTAATAGGAAATTTTGAAATTGCGAATTTCGCCCATTTCTTCAACTTTTTTCATTCAAAAAATTTTTGTTATCGTAAATTTTGACAAAATTAAAAAATTTATTTTCATTTTTAAACAGAATTATAGTCGAAAATATAGCTTTTAAACGACTTTACAAATTTCTGAAAAAAGAAAAATTTGTGCGATTTTTTAGATTTTTTCTGTAGAAAATTTAAAAATTTTGATTTTCGACTAAATTCATAAAATTTTTGCAGTTTTTATTTGAATTATACTTCAAAAACAAATTTTATGAAGCATTCAAAAAAATTTTAAAATTTAAAAATCGGCGTTTTTCTCGTTTTTTTAATAGGAAATTTTGAAATTGCGAATTTCGCCTATTTCTTCAACTTTTTTCATTCAAAAAATTTTTGTTATCGTAAATTTTGACAAAATTAAAGATTTATTTTCATTTTTAAACAGAATTATAGTCGAAAATATAGCTTTTAAACGACTTTACAAATTTCTGAAAAAAGAAAAATTTGTGCGATTTTTTAGATTTTTTCTGTAGAAAATTTAAAAATTTTGATTTTCGACTAAATTCATAAAATTTTTGCAGTTTTTATTTGAATTATACTTCAAAAAAAAATAGTATGAAGCATTCAAAAAAATTTTAAAATTTAAAAATCGGCGTTTTTCTCGTTTCTCGTTTTTTATTAATAGGAAATTTTGAAATTGCGAATTTCGCCTATTTCTTCAACTTTTTTCATTCAAAAAATTTTTGTTATCGTAAATTTTGACAAAATTAAAGATTTTTTTTCATTTTTAAACAGAATTATTGTCGAAAATATAGCTTTTAAACGACTTTACAAATTTCTGAAAAAAGAAAAATTTGTGCGATTTTTTTGTTTTTTTCTGCAGAATATTTAAAAATTTTGATTTTCGACTAAATTCATAAAATTTTTGCAGTTTTTATTCAAATTATGCTTGAAAAACAAATTTTATAAAGAATTCAAAAATCTTTCACAATTTAAAAACCGGCGTTTTTTTCGTTTTTTTCAATAAGAAATTTAAAAATTGTGAATTTCGCCGAATTCTTACAATTTTTTTGTTTCAGAAAATTTTTGTAATCGTAAATTTTAAAAAAATTAATGATTTGTTTTCATATTTAAACAGAATTATTGTCGAAAATATAGCTTTTAAACGACTTTACAAATTTCTGAAAAAAGAAAAATTTGTGCGATTTTTTAGTTTTTTTCTGCAGAAAATTTAAAAATTTTGATTTTCGGCTGAATTCATAAAATTTTTGCAGTTTTTATTCAAATTATGCTTGAAAAACAAATTTTATGAAGCATTCAAAAAATTTTCAATATTTATAAATCGGCGTTTTTTTCGTTTTTTTCAATAAGAAATTTAAAAATTGTGAATTTCGCCGAATTCTTACAATTTTTTTGTTTCAGAAAATTTTTGTAATCGTAAATTTTAAAAAAATTAATGATTTGTTTTCATATTTAAACAGAATTATTGTCGAAAAAATAGCTTTTAAACGACTTTACAAATTTCTGAAAAAAGAAAAATTTGTGCGATTTTTTAGATTTTTTCTGTAGAAAATTTAAAAATTTTGATTTTCGACTAAATTCATAAAATTTTTGCAGTTTTTATTTAAATTATACTTCAAAAACAAATTTTATGAAGCATTCAAAAAAATTTTAAAATTTAAAAATCGGCGTTTTTCTCGTTTTTTTAATAGGAAATTTTGAAATTGCGAATTTCGCCTATTTCTTCAACTTTTTTCATTCAAAAAATTTTTGTTATCGTAAATTTTGACAAAATTAAAGATTTATTTTCATTTTTAAACAGAATTATAGTCGAAAATATAGCTTTTAAACGACTTTACAAATTTCTGAAAAAAGAAAAATTTGTGCGATTTTTTTGTTTTTTTCTGCAGAATATTTAAAAATTTTGATTTTCGACTAAATTCATAAAATTTTTGCAGTTTTTATTCAAATTATGCTTGAAAAACAAATTTTATAAAGAATTCAAAAATTTTTCAAAATTTCAAATCCGGCGTTTTTTTCGTTTTTTTTAATAAGAAATTTAAAAATTGTGAATTTCGCCGATTTCTTACAATTTTTTTGTTTCAGAAAAATTTTGTAACCGTAAATTTCAACAAAATTCATTATTAATTTTCATATTTTAACAAAATTATTGTCGGAAAATCAGTTTTTTAAACAATTTTTCAAATTTTCGAAATTGAAAAATTGTGCGATTTTTTTGTTTTTTTCTCAAGAAAATTAAAAAATTTTGATTTTCGAGTAAAATCATAAAATTTTTGCAGTTTTTATTTATATTATACTTGAAAAACAAATTTTATGAAGCATTCAAAAATTTTTCAAAATTTACAAATCGGCATTTTTCTCGTTTGTTTTCAATAGGAAATTTTGAAATTGCGAATTTCGCCGATTTCTTCAACTTTTTTTATTCAAAAAATTTTTGTTATCGTAAATTTTGACAAAATTAAAGATTTATTTTCATTTTTAAACAGAATTATAGTCGAAAATATAGCTTTTAAACGACTTTACAAATTTCTGAAAAAAGAATGTTTGTCCGATTTTTTTGTTTTTTTCTGCAGAAAATTTAAAACTTTTGATTTTCGACTAAAATCATAAAATTTTTGCAGTTTTTATTTAAATTATACTTCAAAAACAAATTTTATGAAGCATTCAAAAACTTTTCAAAATTTACAAATCGGCGTTTTTCTCGTTTGTTTTCAATAGGAAATTTTGAAATTGCGAATTTCGCCTATTTCTTCAACTTTTTTTGTTCAAAAAATTTTTGTTATCGTAAATTTTGACAAAATTAAAGATTTATTTTCATTTTTAAACAGAATTATAGTCGAAAATATAGCTTTTAAACGACTTTACAAATTTCTGAAAAAAAGAAAAATTTGTGCGATTTTTTAGATTTTTTCTGTAGAAAATTTAAAAATTTTGATTTTCGACTAAATTCATAAACTTTTTGCAGTTTTTATTTAAATTATACTTCAAAAACAAATTTTATGAAGCATTCAAAAACTTTTCAAAATTTAAAAATCGGCGTTTTTCTCGTTTTCTTAATAGGAAATTTTTGAAATTGCGAATTTCGCCCATTTCTTCAACTTTTTTCATTCAAAAAATTTTTGTTATCGTAAATTTTGACAAAATTAAAAAATTTATTTTCATTTTTAAACAGAATTATAGTCGAAAATATAGCTTTTAAACGACTTTACAAATTTCTGAAAAAAGAAAAATTTGTGCGATTTTTTAGATTTTTTCTGTAGAAAATTTAAAAATTTTGATTTTCGACTAAATTCATAAAATTTTTGCAGTTTTTATTTGAATTATACTTCAAAAACAAATTTTATGAAGCATTCAAAAAATTTTAAAATTTAAAAATCGGCGTTTTTCTCGTTTTTTTTTCAATAGAAAATTTTGAAATTGCGAATTTCGCCTATTTCTTCAACTTTTTTCATTCAAAAAATTTTTGTTATCGTAAATTTTGACAAAATTAAAGATTTATTTTCATTTTTAAACAGAATTATAGTCGAAAATATAGCTTTTAAACGACTTTACAAATTTCTGAAAAAAGAAAAATTTGTGCGATTTTTTAGATTTTTTCTGTAGAAAATTTAAAAATTTTGATTTTCGACTAAATTCATAAAATTTTTGCAGTTTTTATTTGAATTATACTTCAAAAACAAATTGTATGAAGCATTCAAAAAAATTTTAAAATTTAAAAATCGGCGTTTTTCTCGTTTTTTTAATAGGAAATTTTGAAATTGCGAATTTCGCCTATTTCTTCAACTTTTTTCATTCAAAAAATTTTTGTTATCGTAAATTTTGACAAAATTAAAGATTTTTTTTCATTTTTAAACAGAATTATTGTCGAAAATATAGCTTTTAAACGACTTTACAAATTTCTGAAAAAAGAAAAATTTGTGCGATTTTTTTGTTTTTTTTCTGCAGAATATTTAAAAAATTTTGATTTTCGACTAAATTCATAAAATTTTTGCAGTTTTTATTCAAATTTATGCTTGAAAAACAAATTTTATAAAGAATTCAAAAATCTTTCACAATTTAAAAACCGCGTTTTTTTCGTTTTTTTTTCAATAAGAAATTTAAAAATTGTGAATTTCGCCGAATTCTTACAATTTTTTTGTTTCAGAAAATTTTTGTAATCGTAAATTTTAAAAAAATTAATGATTTTTTTTCATATTTAAACAGAATTATTGTCGAAAATATAGCTTTTAAACGACTTTACAAATTTCTGAAAAAAGAAAAATTTGTGCGATTTTTTAGTTTTTTTCTGCAGAAAATTTAAAAATTTTGATTTTCGGCTGAATTCATAAAATTTTTGCAGTTTTTATTCAAATTATGCTTGAAAAACAAATTTTATGAAGCATTCAAAAAATTTTCAATATTTATAAATCGGCGTTTTTTTCGTTTTTTTCAATAAGAAATTTAAAAATTGTGAATTTCGCCGAATTCTTACAATTTTTTTGTTTCAGAAAATTTTTGTAATCGTAAATTTTAAAAAAATTAATGATTTGTTTTCATATTTAAACAGAATTATTGTCGAAAAAATAGCTTTTAAACGACTTTACAAATTTCTGAAAAAAGAAAAATTTGTGCGATTTTTAAGATTTTTTCTGTAGAAAATTTAAGAATTTTGATTTTCGGCTAAATTCATAAAATTTTTGCAGTTTTTATTCAAATTATGCTTGAAAAACAAATTTTATGAAGCATTCAAAAACTTTTCAAAATTTACAAATCGGCGTTTTTCTCGTTTGTTTTCAATAGGAAATTTTGAAATTGCGAATTTCGCCTATTTCTTCAACTTTTTTTATTCAAAAAATTTTTGTTATCGTAAATTTTGACAAAATGAAAGATTTATTTTCATTTTTAAACAGAATTATTGTCAAAAAATCAGTTTGTAAATGACTTTACAAATTTCTGAAAAAGAAAGTTTGTCCGATTTTTTTGTTTTTTTCTGCAGAAAATTTAAAACTTTTGATTTTCGACTAAAATCATAAAATTTTTGCAGTTTTTATTTAAATTATACTTTAAAAACAAATTTTATGAAGCATTCAAAAACTTTTCAAAATTTAAAAATCGGCGTTTTTCTCGTTTTTTTAATAGGAAATTTTGAAATTGCGAATTTCGCCCATTTCTTCAACTTTTTTCATTCAAAAAATTTTTGTTATCGTAAATTTTGACAAAATTAAAGATTTGTTTTCATTTTTAAACAGAATTATAGTCGAAAATATAGCTTTTAAACGACTTTACAAATTTCTGAAAAAAGAAAAATTTGTGCGATTTTTTTGTTTTTTTCTCAAGAAAATTAAAAAATTTTGATTTTCGAGTAGAATCATAAAATTTTTGCAGTTTTTATTTATATTATACTTGAAAAACAAATTTTATAAAGCATTCAAAAATTTTTCAAAATTTACAAATCGGCGTTTTTCTCGTTTGTTTTCAATAGGAAATTTTGAAATTGCGAATTTCGCCTATTTCTTCAACTTTTTTCATTCAAAAAATTTTAGTTATCGTAAATTTTGACAAAATTAAAGATTTATTTTCATTTTTAAACAGAATTATTGTCGAAAATATAGCTTTTAAACGACTTTACAAATTTCTGAAAAAAGAAAAATTTGTGCGATTTTTTTGTTTTTTTTTCTTCAGAATATTTAAAAATTTTGATTTTCGACTAAATTTATTTATTTATTTATTTATTTATTTACACGGGAAAATCCCTTTCGTACAAAGTACTCATAACCTAAGGCTATTAATCATATTCAAATGCAAACGCTGGCATAAGATTCACACACTCGTGAAAATATGTTTTCTCAAGTTATTGATAAATATAGACAGAGGTACACCGTAGAAATCAATAATACTGTGACACTCATTAGCCTCTCTAGTTATTCTAACAATCACTGAGTTTAGTATAAAACAAGTTTTATGAAATGACTCTCTGAATAGAGACGGACTTCTGGATGGTTTAAAAGGAACTGAAAAATTTAACAACGACAATAAAGGTGAGCAATTTATAATACCATTTATTATCTTAAACAAAAAAAGTAAATCTGAAAAAAGAAATCTGTTTCTTAAGAGTGGTATACCCAAAATCCGTCTCAACTCAGAATAGTCATGACTATAATAATCATACGATATTCCCGTCTGCCTCGCAACAAAACGCATAAACTTATTTTGTATTCTCTCTAATTCTGTTATAAGATAATCTTGATAGGGTGACCAAATAATCGAAGCAAACTCAATAATTGACCTCACCAAAGAGAAATATAAAACCTTCATTGCTAATATGCTCTTAAAGCGAGTCGCATTTCTGGTAATAAATCCCAAAGTTCTGGTAGCTTTATTAATGGTTAGTAAAACATGTGCTTTAAAATTCAATGATGCGTCAAGTAAAACACCCAGATCCCGAATCATGGAGACTTGTGAAAGAATGCTATTACTTATAGTGTAATCATATTTTAATAAGTCAGAGTTTTTTTTAAATGATATAATAAGACATTTGTTATTGTTAAATAAAAGCTTATTTCTAAATGACCATTCCACTAATCGATTAAGATCTGCTTGAAGATTATAAAGATCTTGATTGCAGGTAATTTTATTAAAAATTTTAAGGTCATCTGCAAATAAAAGAAAAGAACTGTGTTTAATTGACGTCGGTATATCGTTTATGAATAGTAAAAAAAAGAGAGGTCCGAGATTCGAGCCCTGAGGTACTCCAGAATTTATTAAAAAAGGATCCGAAAAATCATTTTGAACTCGAACAGACGAATGTCGATTTTCAAGATAGTTTTCTATCCATTGAACAAATTCACGAGAAAATCCTAATGCTTCCAACTTAGCCAGCAGAACTTTGTGATCAACCTTGTCAAATGCCTTAGCAAAATCCGTATATATCGCATCAACCTGAATACCCCTATCAATATTTGAAGACACGAAGTTAGTAAACAAAGTCAAATTAGTCAATACAGACCTGCGCCTCATAAAACCATGCTGCTCATCTATAATAAGATGTTCCACTTGATTATAAATTATGTCATAGACTAGGCTTTCAAAAATTTTAGCTAATGAGCTCAAAAGCGTTATGGGACGGTAATTAGTTATATTTTTTTTTATCATAATCTTTATAAACCGGTACTATAATACCTCTCTTCCAAACATGCGGGAAAACTCCACATTGCAATGACCGATTAAAAAGAATAAATAATGGCTCAATTAATACCGAACTGCATGATTTGAGGAGGGCAGGCGGAATGTGGTCCGGACCAGCTCCTTTATTGACTTTCAAGCTTTTCAACTTCATTGCAATCATTTCTTTAGTAATCGTATTAATATTAATAGTCAAATTATTATCGTAATGGAAAACGGGAACATCGCCTGATGATAGAGTATGAACAGAACTAAAATAATCAGCAAAAAGATTGGCAATTTCATTAGAAGTATTTGCAGAAACATTATTATATTTAACTTCACCAGGAATTAAAGTATCTCTTTTAAGAGAATTCATATAACTCCAGAATTGTTTTGGGTTAGATATTAGATTATTTTCAACCTTAGTTATAAAATTGAAATGAGCTACCCTTGCCAATTCTTTACAGTCCGCACGCAGTTTGGAAAATACCAAATAATCCTGATAATTATTTGACACTTTAAAGTTTCTATGTGCTATCTTTTTATAAAAAATAAGGCGTTTAAGCTGATGAGTAAACCATGGTGGATAATTATCATTCCTAACTCTTTTAAGTGGTACAAATAGTTCTATAGCTAGATTAATTTTATCATAGAAAACAGAAACAGCATCATCTATATTCGGGGTGTCAAGAACAAGATTCCATTCAATGTCAGCAAGCATATTACAAATTTCATTAATATTCGCTTTCTCGAAGTTATAGTTAAAGAAATGTTGATTTGAAAACAAATTGACTCTATCATTTATAATATTATGTATTGTAAAAATCAAAGGAGGATGATAAGCATCCGCCGGTAAAATTGGGTCGTCACAAGCAGTCAATGAGTAATTTAACAAACTGTAAAAGACTAAATCTAAAATAGTGCCATAAGAATTAACTAAACTATTCACCTGTGAAAGACCCATAAAATCAATGCAGTTAGACAATGATGTGGCAATCTCTTTACAAAGTCGCGTAGAATTTACATTTGGAACACATGATGGTTCATCCGAGAGGTCCTTTTTCCATGAAACATTGGGTAAGTTGAAATCTCCGAAAATACAAAAAACTGCGTTAGGATATAATGTATATAGATCCTCTAGTATATAGCACAATTTTGAATAAATATCCAATTTAGAGTTCGGAGGAATGTAAAATGACCCTATAATGTAAGTAACAGAATTTTTAGAAAATTTAATAAAAATGTGTTCAATAGTATGTACACTGCTTGATAATCGCAAGACACGTAGTGAGGGGTCACATGCAATTAAAACACCACCTCCTCGTAAGAAATCGCTAGTTTGAGCATTCCTATCACAACGATAAACTTCATAATTACACAAGCCTAATTCAAAAGAAGAAATGGCAGGTGTAAGCCAAGTTTCTGAGAAAATAATTATTTTATAAAAAGAAATATTAATAGTTTCACGTAGAGAAAATAATTTTAGTACGTAAGCCTCTCACATTTTGATAATAAATTGAAATGTCAACAGAACTTTTAAAGTGAGAGGCTTTACTATTGTGAGAAACGGCTTGGCTAATAGGAGGGATTACACTTGTTGCGAGATCACAAATACCATCACAAGGTGTAATAACGTCACTCAAACCCAATACCAACACTCAAATTTAAGTCGAAGGTTGATTTTCTCATCTTGACTATAGTTGGTTCCCCTCGCAGGTACTTGATGCGGAGACCGCTTTCCCCTTCCATCATTCTCTCTGCCATCAGCTGTTTGGCTTGCTTGTACTGGAGCACTTGTAACGGTGTCTTGTCCCATGACAGAGAAAGATTGGGAGGGATGAATCGTGGTGGGGATCCTTTGGTCGACTTGAAATGTATGAAGGCATCCAACACTTGTCTGACATGTGATTCTTCCACAAATGATACTCTCAGTGGTCGAGGCCGTGGTGACATCTGTTGATGTTTACCAAGACGAAATAACGAATTAAATTTGGGAGCATTAACAGGAAACAAAAAATTTAGAAACTCAGTAATTAAATCAGAATCAGACAAACTATTTGAATCATTAGCATTCACAATATTTTCAGGCATATTGAAGAAAACTATATTTGATGCACGAGAGGTGCGATCACTTAATTCTCTTAAACAATCAGACATGATTTGTTTCGAGCAACTATCAACTTTTTGATTAAGAGAGTCAATATTGTCTTTAATACCTTCAACCTCCGATTCAATGGCATCAACACGATTAATTACTGCTTCAATTTTTCCTACACGTTCCGAGACTTCATTTAATGTAACCTTAAGAGGGTCAATTTGAAGGGCAATTTTACGAAGTTGCTCAGTCATCATATTGGCAAGGTCATCCCTTGTGAAAGTCGGTACAGCAGGATTCGGAGAAGCAGATCTGGACGAGCAGCATTTTTTTTTATTTTTATAGCAGCTAGGGTGATATGGTAAAGAACACTTATCACATCTGATAATCTCTCTTTGAACTTCAGAGTTACAACCTCTACACACTTTATCACTCATAGGGATATTGACAGAGGCCATTTCACTTCTAGGTTAGGTTCTAGGTTAGGAACACAAATAACTCCACTAGTATCACTGAAATTTCCTTGAATGTTGTTTAAATAATAAAAACAACTGCACAAAAGGGATACTCAACAGTACATACCAATTAGCACAGTTAATAATTTAGTAAATCATATAAAAATTAATAAAATTGAAGAGACCACGAGAGACACGTACTGCCAGCGCACGCTCATGCGCAATTGCAAATTGCGCAAATTCATAAAATTTTTGCAGTTTTTATTCAAATTATGCTTAAAAAACAAATTTTATAAAGAATTCAAAAATCTTTCACAATTTAAAAACCGGCGTTTTTTTCGTTTTTTTCAATAAGAAATTTAAAAATTGTGAATTTCGCCGAATTCTTACAATTTTTTTGTTTCAGAAAATTTTTGTAATCGTAAATTTTAAAAAAATTAATGATTTGTTTTCATATTTAAACAGAATTATTGTCGAAAAAATAGCTTTTAAACGACTTTACAAATTTCTGAAAAAAGAAAAATTTGTGCGATTTTTTAGATTTTTTCTGTAGAAAATTTAAAAATTTTGATTTTCGACTAAATTCATAAAATTTTTGCAGTTTTTATTTAAATTATACTTCAAAAACAAATTTTATGAAGCATTCAAAAAAATTTTAAAATTTAAAAATCGGCGTTTTTCTCGTTTTTTTAATAGGAAATTTTGAAATTGCGAATTTCGCCTATTTCTTCAACTTTTTTCATTCAAAAAATTTTTGTTATCGTAAATTTTGACAAAATTCATTATTTATTTTCGTAATTTAACAGAATTATTGTAGGAAAATCAGTTTTTAAACAATTTTTAAATTTTCGAAATTGAAAAATTGTGCGATTTTTTTGTTTTTTTTTTGCAGAAAATTTAAAAATTTTGATTTTCGACTAAATTCATAAAATATTTGCTGCTTCCATCTAAATTATACTTGAGAAACTAATTTTCTGATGAATTCACAAAATTTTCAAAATTTAAAAATCGGCGTTTTTCTCGTTTTTTTTCAATAGAAAATTTTGAAATTGCGAATTTCGCCGATTTCTTCAAATTTTTTGTTTCAGAAAAATTTTGTAACCGTGAATTTCGACAAAATTCATTATTTATTTTCGTAATTTAACAGAATTATTGTAGGAAAATCAGTTTTTAAACAATTTTTAAATTTTCGAAATTGAAAAATTGTGCGATTTTTTTGTTTTTTCTGCAGAAAATTTAAAAATTTTGATTTTCGACTAAATTCATAAAATATTTGCTGCTTCCATCTAAATTATACTTGAAAAACTAATTTTCTGATGAATTCACAAAATTTTAAAAATTTAAAAATCGGCGTTTTACTCGTTTTTTTTTCAATAGGAAATTTTGAAATTGCGAATTTCGACGATTTCTTCAAATTTTTTGTTTCAGAAAAATTTTGTAACCGTGAATTTCGACAAAATTCATTATTTATTTTCGTATTTTAACAGAATTATTGTAGCAAAATCAGTTTTCAAACAATTATTCAAATATCTGAAATCGAAAAATTTGTCGATTTTTTTGTTTTTTTTTCTACAGAAAAATTAAAAATTTTGATTTTCGACTAAATTCATAAAATATTTGCTGTTTCCATCTAAATTATACTTGAAAAACTAATTTTCTGATGAATTCAAAAATTTTTCAAAATTTAAAAATCGGCGTTTTTCTCGTTTTTTTTCAATAGGAAATTTTGAAATTGCGAATTTCGCCGATTTCTTCAAATTTTTTGTTTCAGAAAAATATTGTAACCGTGAATTTCGACAAAATTCATTATTTACTTTCGTATTTTAACAGAATTATTGTAGCAAAATCAGTTTTCAAACAATTATTCAAATATCTGAAAACGAAAAATTTGGCGATTTTTTTGTTTTTTTTTGCAGAAAATTTAAAAATTTTGATTTTCGACTAAATTCATAAAATATTTGCTGTTTCCATCTAAATTATACTTAAAAAACTAATTTTCTGATGAATTCAAAAAATTTTTTAAATTTAAAACTCGGCGTTTTTCTCGATTTTTTTTCAATAGGAAATTTTGAAATTGCGAATTTCGACGATTTCTTCAATTTTTTTGTTTCAGAAAAATTTTGTAACCGTGAATTTCGACAAAATTCATTATTTATTTTCGTATTTTAACAGAATTATTGTAGCAAAATCAGTTTTCAAACAATTATTAAAATATCTGAAAACGAAAAATTTGGCGATTTTTTTGTTTTTTTCTGCAGAAAATTTAAAAATTTTGATTTTCGACTAAATTCATAAAATATTTGCTGTTTCCATCTAAATTATACTTGAAAAACTAATTTTCTGATGAATTCACAAAATTTTCAAAATTTAAAAATCGGCGTTTTTCTCGTTTTTTTTCAATAGGAAATTTTGAAATTGCGAATTTTGCCGTTTTTTTCAAATTTTTTGTTTCAGAAAAATTTTGTAACCGTGAATTTCGACAAAATTTATTATTTATTTTCGTAATTTAACAGAATTATTGTAGGAAAATCAGTTTTTAAACAATTTTTCAAATTTTCGAAATTGAAAAATTGTGCGATTTTTTTGTTTTTTTCTGCAGAAAATTTAAAAATTTTGATTTTCGACTGAATTCATAAAATATTTGCTGCTTCCATCTAAATTATACTTGAAAAACTAATTTTCTGATGAATTCAAAAATTTTTCAAAATTTAAAAATCGGCGTTTTTCTCGTTTTTTTTTCAATAGGAAATTTTGAAATTGCGAATTTCGCCGATTTCTTCAAATTTTTTGTTTCAGAAAAATTTTGTAACCGTGAATTTCGACAAAATTCATTATTTATTTTCGTAATTTAACAGAATTATTGTAGGAAAATCAGTTTTTAAACAATTTTTCAAATTTTCGAAATTGAAAAATTGTGCGATTTTTTTGTTTTTTTCTGCAGAAAATTTAAAAATTTTGATTTTCGACTAAATTCATAAAATATTTGCTGTTTCCATCTAAATTATACTTGAAAAACTAATTTTCTGATGAATTCACAAAATTTTCAAAATTTAAAAATCGGCGTTTTTCTCGTTTTTTTTCAATAGGAAATTTTGAAATTGCGAATTTTGCCGTTTTTTTTAAATTTTTTGTTTCAGAAAAATTTTGTAACCGTGAATTTCGACAAAATTCATTATTTATTTTCGTAATTTAACAGAATTATTGTAGGAAAATCAGTTTTTAAACAATTTTTAAATTTTCGAAATTGAAAAATTGTGCGATTTTTTTGTTTTTTTCTGCAGAAAATTTAAAAATTTTGATTTTCGACTAAATTTATAAAATATTTGCTGCTTCCATCTAAATTATACTTGAAAAACTAATTTTCTGATGAATTCACAAAATTTTCAAAATTTAAAAATCGGCGTTTTTCTCGTTTTTTTTCAATAGGAAATTTTGAAATTGCGAATTTCGACGATTTCTTCAAATTTTTTGTTTCAGAAAAATTTTGTAACCGTGAATTTCGACAAAATTCATTATTTATTTTCGTAATTTAACAGAATTATTGTAGGAAAATCAGTTTTTAAACAATTTTTAAATTTTCGAAATTGAAAAATTGTGCGATTTTTTTGTTTTTTTCTGCAGAAAATTTAAAAATTTTGATTTTCGACTAAATTCATAAAATATTTGCTGCTCCCATCTAAATTATAATTAAAAATCTAATTTTCTGATGAATTCAAAAATTTTTCAAAATTTAAAAATCTGCGTTTTTTTCGTTTTCTTTCAATAGAAAATTTTGAAATTGCGAATT
Source organism: Leptopilina drosophilae (assembly GCA_032873175.1). Lineage (NCBI taxonomy): Eukaryota > Metazoa > Arthropoda > Insecta > Hymenoptera > Figitidae > Leptopilina > Leptopilina drosophilae. Next base: position 8,777 of record JAVJHS010000057.1, on the reverse strand, counting down.
TCGCCGATTTCTTCAAATTTTTTGTTTCAGAAAAATATTGTAACCGTGAATTTCGACAAAATTCATTATTTACTTTCGTATTTTAACAGAATTATTGTAGCAAAATCAGTTTTCAAACAATTATTCAAATATCTGAAAACGAAAAATTTGGCGATTTTTTTGTTTTTTTTTGCAGAAAATTTAAAAATTTTGATTTTCGACTAAATTCATAAAATATTTGCTGTTTCCATCTAAATTATACTTAAAAAACTAATTTTCTGATGAATTCAAAAAATTTTTTAAATTTAAAACTCGGCGTTTTTCTCGATTTTTTTTCAATAGGAAATTTTGAAATTGCGAATTTCGCCGATTTCTTCAAATTTTTTGTTTCAGAAAAATATTGTAACCGTGAATTTCGACAAAATTCATTATTTATTTTCGTATTTTAACAGAATTATTGTAGCAAAATCAGTTTTCAAACAATTATTAAAATATCTGAAAACGAAAAATTTGGCGATTTTTTTGTTTTTTTCTGCAGAAAATTTAAAAATTTTGATTTTCGACTAAATTCATAAAATATTTGCTGTTTCCATCTAAATTATACTTGAAAAACTAATTTTCTGATAAATTCACAAAATTTTCAAAATTTAAAAATCGGCGTTTTTCTCGTTTTTTTTTCAATAGGAAATTTTAAAATTGCGAATTTTGCCGTTTTTTTTAAATTTTTTTTTTTCAGAAAAATTTTGTAACCGTGAATTTCGACAAAATTCATTATTTATTTTCGTAATTTAACAGAATTATTGTAGGAAAATCAGTTTTTAAACAATTTTTAAATTTTCGAAATTGAAAAATTGTGCGATTTTTTTGTTTTTTTTTCTACAGAAAAATTAAAAATTTTGATTTTCGACTAAATTCATAAAATATTTGCTGTTTCCATCTAAATTATACTTGAAAAACTAATTTTCTGATGAATTCATAAATTTTTCAAAATTTAAAAATCGGCGTTTTTTCTCGTTTTTTTCAATAGGAAATTTTGAAATTGCGAATTTCGCCGATTTCTTCAAATTTTTTGTTTCAGAAAAATTTTGTAACCGTGAATTTCGACAAAATTCATTATTTATTTTCGTAATTTAACAGAATTATTGTAGGAAAATCAGTTTTTAAACAATTTTTCAAATTTTCGAAATTGAAAAATTGTGCGATTTTTTTGTTTTTTTCTGCAGAAAATTTAAAAATTTTGATTTTCGACTAAATTCATAAAATATTTGCTGTTTCCAATTAAATTATACTTGAAAAACTAATTTTCTGATGAATTCACAAAATTTTCAAAATTTAAAAATCGGCGTTTTTCTCGTTTTTTTTTTCAATAGGAAATTTTGAAATTGCGAATTTTGCCGTTTTTTTTAAATTTTTTGTTTCAGAAAAATTTTGTAACCGTGAATTTCGACAGAATTCATTATTTATTTTCGTAATTTAACAGAATTATTGTAGGAAAATCAGTTTTTAAACAATTTTTAAATTTTCGAATTTGAAAAATTGTACGATTTTTTTGTTTTTTTCTGCAGAAAATTTATAAATATTGATTTTCGACTAAATTCATAAAATATTTGCTGTTTCCATCTAAATTATACTTGAAAAACTAATTTTCTGATGAATTCAAAAATTTTTCAAAATTTAAAAATCGGCGTTTTTATAGTTTTTTTTTAAATAGGAAATTTTGAAATTGCGAATTTTGCCGTTTTTTTTCAAATTTTTTGTTTCAGAAAAATTTTGTAACCGTGAATTTCGACAGAATTCATTATTTATTTTCGTAATTTAACAGAATTATTGTAGGAAAATCAGTTTTTAAACAATTTTTAAATTTTCGAAATTGAAAAATTGTGCGATTTTTTTGTTTTTTTCTGCAGAAAATTTATAAATATTGATTTTCGACTAAATTCATAAAATATTTGCTGTTTCCATCTAAATTATACTTGAAAAACTAATTTTCTGATGAATTCAAAAATTTTTCAAAATTTAAAAATCGGCGTTTTTCTCGTTTTTTTTTCAATAGGAAATTTTGAAATTGCGAATTTTGCCGTTTTTTTCAAATTTTTTGTTTCAGAAAAATTTTGTAACCGTGAATTTCGACAAAATTTTTTATTTATTTTCGTAATTTAACAGAATTATTGTAGGAAAATCAGTTTTTAAACAATTTTTCAAATTTTCGAAATTGAAAAATTGTGCGATTTTTTTGTTTTTTTCTGCAGAAAATTTAAAAATTTTGATTTTCGACTAAATTCATAAAATATTTGCTGCTCCCATCTAAATTATAATTAAAAAACTAATTTTCTGATGAATTCAAAAATTTTTCAAAATTTAAAAATCTGCGTTTTTTTCGTTTTCTTTCAATAGAAAATTTTGAAATTGCGAATTTCGACGATTTCTTCAAATTTTTTGTTTCTGAAAAATTTTGTAACCGTAAATTTCGACAAAATTCATTATTTATTTTCGTATTTTAACAGAATTATTGTAGCAAAATCAGTTTTCAAACAATTATTCAAATATCTGAAATCGAAAAATTTGTCGATTTTTTTGTTTTTTTTTCTACAGAAAAATTAAAAATTTTGATTTTCGACTAAATTCATAAAATATTTGCTGCTCCCATCTAAATTATAATTAAAAAACTAATTTTCTGATGAATTCAAAAATTTTTCAAAATTTAAAAATCTGCGTTTTTTTCGTTTTCTTTCAATAGAAAATTTTGAAATTGCGAATTTCGCCGATTTCTTCAAATTTTTTGTTTCAGAAAAATTTTGTAACCGTGAATTTCGACAAAATTCATTATTTATTTTCGTAATTTAACAGAATTATTGTAGGAAAATCAGTTTTTAAACAATTTTTCAAATTTTCGAAATTGAAAAATTGTGCGATTTTTTTGTTTTTTTCTGCAGAAAATTTAAAAATTTTGATTTTCGACTAAATTCATAAAATATTTGCTGTTTCCAATTAAATTATACTTGAAAAACTAATTTTCTGATGAATTCACAAAATTTTCAAAATTTAAAAATCGGCGTTTTTCTCGTTTTTTTTTCAATAGGAAATTTTGAAATTGCGAATTTTGCCGTTTTTTTTAAATTTTTTGTTTCAGAAAAATTTTGTAACCGTGAATTTCGACAGAATTCATTATTTATTTTCGTAATTTAACAGAATTATTGTAGGAAAATCAGTTTTTAAACAATTTTTAAATTTTCGAATTTGAAAAAATTGTACGATTTTTTTGTTTTTTTCTGCAGAAAATTTATAAATATTGATTTTCGACTAAATTCATAAAATATTTGCTGTTTCCATCTAAATTATACTTGAAAAACTAATTTTCTGATGAATTCAAAAATTTTTCAAAATTTAAAAATCGGCGTTTTTCTCGTTTTTTTTTCAATAGGAAATTTTGAAATTGCGAATTTTGCCGTTTTTTTCAAATTTTTTGTTTCAGAAAAATTTTGTAACCGTGAATTTCGACAAAATTCATTATTTATTTTCGTAATTTAACAGAATTATTGTAGGAAAATCAGTTTTTAAACAATTTTTAAATTTTCGAAATTGAAAAATTGTGCGATTTTTTTGTTTTTTTCTGCAGAAAATTTAAAAATTTTGATTTTCGACTAAATTCATAAAATATTTGCTGCTCCCATCTAAATTATAATTAAAAAACTAATTTTCTGATGAATTCAAAAATTTTTCAAAATTTAAAAATCTGCGTTTTTTTCGTTTTCTTTCAATAGAAAATTTTGAAATTGCGAATTTCGCCGATTTCTTCAAATTTTTTGTTTCAGAAAAATTTTGTAACCGTTAATTTCGACAAAATTCATTATTTATTTTCGTAATTTAACAGAATTATTGTAGGAAAATCTGTTTTTAAACAATTTATCAAATTTTCGAAATTGAAAAATTGTGCGATTTTTTTGTTTTTTTTTGCAGAAAATTTAAAAATTTTGATTTTCGACTAAATTCATAAAATATTTGCTGTTTCCATCTAAATTATACTTAAAAAACTAATTTTCTGATGAATTCAAAAAATTTTTTAAATTTAAAACTCGGCGTTTTTCTCGATTTTTTTTCAATAGGAAATTTTGAAATTGCGAATTTCGCCGATTTCTTCAAATTTTTTGTTTCAGAAAAATATTGTAACCGTGAATTTCGACAAAATTCATTATTTATTTTCGTATTTTAACAGAATTATTGTAGCAAAATCAGTTTTCAAACAATTATTAAAATATCTGAAAACGAAAAATTTGGCGATTTTTTTGTTTTTTTCTGCAGAAAATTTAAAAATTTTGATTTTCGACTAAATTCATAAAATATTTGCTGCTTCCATCTAAATTATACTTGAAAAACTAATTTTCTGATGAATTCACAAAATTTTCAAAATTTAAAAATCGGCGTTTTTCTCGTTTTTTTTCAATAGGAAATTTTGAAATTGCGAATTTTGCCGTTTTTTCAAATTTTTTGTTTCTGAAAAATTTTGTAACCGTGAATTTCGACAAAATTCATTATTTATTTTCGTAATTTAACAGAATTATTGTAGGAAAATCAGTTTTTAAACAATTTTTAAATTTTCGAAATTGAAAAATTGTGCGATTTTTTTGTTTTTTTTTCTACAGAAAAATTAAAAATTTTGATTTTCGACTAAATTCATAAAATATTTGCTGTTTCCATCTAAATTATACTTGAAAAACTAATTTTCTGATGAATTCATAAATTTTTCAAAATTTAAAAATCGGCGTTTTTCTCGTTTTTTTCAATAGGAAATTTTGAAATTGCGAATTTCGCCGATTTCTTCAAATTTTTTGTTTCAGAAAAATTTTGTAACCGTGAATTTCGACAAAATTCATTATTTATTTTCGTAATTTAACAGAATTATTGTAGGAAAATCAGTTTTTAAACAATTTTTCAAATTTTCGAAATTGAAAAATTGTGCGATTTTTTTGTTTTTTTCTGCAGAAAATTTAAAAATTTTGATTTTCGACTAAATTCATAAAATATTTGCTGTTTCCAATTAAATTATACTTGAAAAACTAATTTTCTGATGAATTCACAAAATTTTCAAAATTTAAAAATCGGCGTTTTTCTCGTTTTTTTTTCAATAGGAAATTTTGAAATTGCGAATTTTGCCGTTTTTTTTAAATTTTTTGTTTCAGAAAAATTTTGTAACCGTGAATTTCGACAGAATTCATTATTTATTTTCGTAATTTAACAGAATTATTGTAGGAAAATCAGTTTTTAAACAATTTTTAAATTTTCGAATTTGAAAAATTGTACGATTTTTTTGTTTTTTTCTGCAGAAAATTTATAAATATTGATTTTCGACTAAATTCATAAAATATTTGCTGTTTCCATCTAAATTATACTTGAAAAACTAATTTTCTGATGAATTCAAAAATTTTTCAAAATTTAAAAATCGGCGTTTTTCTCGTTTTTTTTTCAATAGGAAATTTTGAAATTGCGAATTTTGCCGTTTTTTTCAAATTTTTTGTTTCAGAAAAATTTTGTAACCGTGAATTTCGACAGAATTCATTATTTATTTTCGTAATTTAACAGAATTATTGTAGGAAAATCAGTTTTTAAACAATTTTTAAATTTTCGAAATTGAAAAATTGTGCGATTTTTTTGTTTTTTTCTGCAGAAAATTTATAAATATTGATTTTCGACTAAATTCATAAAATATTTGCTGTTTCCATCTAAATTATACTTGAAAAACTAATTTTCTGATGAATTCAAAAATTTTTCAAAATTTAAAAATCGGCGTTTTTCTCGTTTTTTTTTCAATAGGAAATTTTGAAATTGCGAATTTTGCCGTTTTTTTCAAATTTTTTGTTTCAGAAAAATTTTGTAACCGTGAATTTCGACAAAATTTTTTATTTATTTTCGTAATTTAACAGAATTATTGTAGGAAAATCAGTTTTTTAAACAATTTTTCAAATTTTCGAAATTGAAAAATTGTGCGATTTTTTTGTTTTTTTCTGCAGAAAATTTAAAAATTTTGATTTTCGACTAAATTCATAAAATATTTGCTGCTCCCATCTAAATTATAATTAAAAAACTAATTTTCTGATGAATTCAAAAATTTTTCAAAATTTAAAAATCTGCGTTTTTTTTGTTTTCTTTCAATAGAAAATTTCAAAATTGCGAATTTCGACGATTTCTTCAAATTTTTTGTTTCAGAAAAATTTTGTAACCGTAAATTTCGACAAAATTCATTATTTATTTTCGTATTTTAACAGAATTATTGTAGCAAAATCAGTTTTCAAACAATTATTCAAATATCTGAAAACGAAAAATTTGTCGATTTTTTTGTTTTTTTTTCTACAGAAAAATTAAAAATTTGAATATTCGACTAAATTCATAAAATATTTGCTGCTCCCATCTAAATTATAATTAAAAAACTAATTTTCTGATGAATTCAAAAATTTTTCAAAATTTAAAAATCTGCGTTTTTTTCGTTTTCTTTCAATAGAAAATTTTGAAATTGCGAATTTCGCCGATTTCTTCAAATTTTTTGTTTCAGAAAAATTTTGTAACCGTTAATTTCGACAAAATTCATTATTTATTTTCGTAATTTAACAGAATTATTGTAGGAAAATCAGTTTTTAAACAATTTTTCAAATTTTCGAAATTGAAAAATTGTGCGATTTTTTTGTTTTTTTCTGCAGAAAATTTAAAAATTTTGATTTTCGACTAAATTCATAAAATATTTGCTGTTTCCAATTAAATTATACTTGAAAAACTAATTTTCTGATGAATTCACAAAATTTTCAAAATTTAAAAATCGGCGTTTTTCTCGTTTTTTTTTCAATAGGAAATTTTGAAATTGCGAATTTCGCCGTTTTTTTTAAATTTTTTGTTTCAGAAAAATTTTGTAACCGTGAATTTCGACAGAATTCATTATTTATTTTCGTAATTTAACAGAATTATTGTAGGAAAATCAGTTTTTAAACAATTTTTAAATTTTCGAATTTGAAAAATTGTACGATTTTTTTGTTTTTTTCTGCAGAAAATTTATAAATATTGATTTTCGACTAAATTCATAAAATATTTGCTGTTTCCATCTAAATTATACTTGAAAAACTAATTTTCTGATGAATTCAAAAATTTTTTAAAATTTAAAAATCGGCGTTTTCTCGTTTTTTTTTTCAATAGGAAATTTTGAAATTGCGAATTTAGACGATTTCTTCAAATTTTTTGTTTCTGAAAAATTTTGTAACCGTGAATTTCGACAAAATTCATTATTTATTTTCGTAATTTAACAGAATTATTGTAGGAAAATCAGTTTTTAAACAATTTTTAAATTTTCGAAATTGAAAAATTGTGCGATTTTTTTGTTTTTTTCTGCAGAAAATTTATAAATATTGATTTTCGACTAAATTCATAAAATATTTGCTGTTTCCATCTAAATTATACTTGAAAAACTAATTTTCTGATGAATTCAAAAATTTTTCAAAATTTAAAAATCGGCGTTTTTCTCGTTTTTTTTTCAATAGGAAATTTTGAAATTGCGAATTTTGCCGTTTTTTTCAAATTTTTTGTTTCAGAAAAATTTTGTAACCGTGAATTTCGACAAAATTTTTTATTTATTTTCGTAATTTAACAGAATTATTGTAGGAAAATCAGTTTTTAAACAATTTTTCAAATTTTCGAAATTGAAAAATTGTGCGATTTTTTTGTTTTTTTCTGCAGAAAATTTAAAAATTTTGATTTTCGACTAAATTCATAAAATATTTGCTGCTCCCATCTAAATTATAATTAAAAAACTAATTTTCTGATGAATTCAAAAATTTTTCAAAATTTAAAAATCTGCGTTTTTTTCGTTTTCTTTCAATAGAAAATTTTGAAATTGCGAATTTCGACGATTTCTTCAAATTTTTTGTTTCTGAAAAATTTTGTAACCGTAAATTTCGACAAAATTCATTATTTATTTTCGTATTTTAACAGAATTATTGTAGCAAAATCAGTTTTCAAACAATTATTCAAATATCTGAAAACGAAAAATTTGTCGATTTTTTTGTTTTTTTTCTACAGAAAAATTAAAAATTTGAATTTTCGACTAAATTCATAAAATATTTGCTGCTCCCATCTAAATTATAATTAAAAATCTAATTTTCTGATGAATTCAAAAATTTTTCAAAATTTAAAAATCTGCGTTTTTTTCGTTTTCTTTCAATAGAAAATTTTGAAATTGCGAATTTCGCCGATTTCTTCAAATTTTTTGTTTCAGAAAAATATTGTAACCGTGAATTTCGACAAAATTCATTAGTTACTTTCGTATTTTAACAGAATTATTGTAGCAAAATCAGTTTTCAAACAATTATTCAAATATCTGAAAACGAAAAATTTGTCGATTTTTTTTGTTTTTTTTTCTACAGAAAAATTAAAAATTTTGATTTTCGACTAAATTCATAAAATATTTGCTGTTTCCATCTAAATTATACTTAAAAAACTAATTTTCTGATGAATTCAAAAAATTTTTTAAATTTAAAACTCGGCGTTTTTCTCGATTTTTTTTCAATAGGAAATTTTGAAATTGCGAATTTCGCCGATTTCTTCAAATTTTTTGTTTCAGAAAAATATTGTAACCGTGAATTTCGACAAAATTCATTATTTATTTTCGTATTTTAACAGAATTATTGTAGCAAAATCAGTTTTCAAACAATTATTAAAATATCTGAAAACGAAAAATTTGGCGATTTTTTTTTTTTTTTCTGCAGAAAATTTAAAAATTTTGATTTTCGACTAAATTCATAAAATATTTGCTGTTTCCATCT
>JAVJHS010000056.1:0-92000 GCA_032873175.1 Leptopilina drosophilae | reverse complement strand
TATACAGCTTCAACACTCTATAAGATTTTTATATAAACGTCCACAGGAACAATTTAAATTTTAAAACCATAATCAAACTTGAATCGATACAATTTAAGTCAATATACGGAAAAGAAGACAAAAAATTAATATTATTATTATTATTATTATTATTAATATTATTAATATTAGTATTACTATTATTATTATTATTGTTGTGGTTGTTGTTGTATTTATTCTCACTAAAATTTAGCATGGACTGATAAATTCTATTTTCGGATGTAAATATTAAATTAAAAAGTTGTTATCAAAGAAAAAATCTCTCTCTCTCTCTCTTCTGCAAGATTAACACTAGTGTTCCACTTTCGATTCGGAAAATTTTGTAGATCCTGTTTATGGCTGATTAAATTTTGTAGTATCTTCAGGAAAATCCGCAGGGTTCGCTGGTTTGAGAGGGAATTATCTAACTACCCGCTTAATAGACTTTCATATACTCTCGAGAGTAATTAGAATGTGAAGTAAGAGGTAAATTCGTGTGAAATCTTTGAGGTGAAATAAAACTTAGTTCCTTTTCTTAATAATTTAACTAGCGTAAATAAAAAAAATATTACTTGAAATTAAGTTGTAGAAAGGTAATTTTTTATCTTTTTTCAATAAATTTATTTAATTTCCCTACTGAAAAAAAACACGTGTAAAAACACGTGTAAATACACGTGTTTTTACACATGTTATAATACGTACGAATTTGAAACAAGATTTACACGTGTAAATACACGTGTATTTACACGTGTAAATACACGTGTCCTAATAATTTTTCAATATTTATATATGCAAAAGAATGCATAGGATTTTTGCTTATGCGTGCATTTATACGTGTAAATACACGTGTCATAATTTTTCAATATTTATATATCCAAAAGAATGCATAGGATTTTTGCTTATGCATGCATATATTTATACGTGTAAATACACATATATTTACACGTGTATTTACACATGTATTTATACGTGTATTTTTGAAACTTATTAAAATTTTAATTGCTTTTTTATTTATTTTCTTAGTATAAATAATTGTTGAATAAATTTATATTTTTCATAATTTATTTATTACATTTGTCAATACATAAACATACGAAGATTATTATATTATAATACATTATATACATATCTCCTTTTTTGTAATTAGGAAATTAGTTAATCTAATTATACACTGAGATAACGATTTATTTGATTTACAAATATTTAGTTTATATTAAACTTAAAATATGTTTGCTATACAGTCAAACAAATTTAAGATTAATTCAAATATATTTTTTGGTTAATTTATAGAAATAAAATATTTAATTCAAGCATAATTTATTTTTGATTTTAAATTATTTATTATCAACTTTTAAGTTTGAATCAAACATAACATTTTTAAACTCATTTTTTGTTTAAGCAAAAACAGAAAATATGTTTAAATTTAACATAATTATTCAAACAAAAATTATTTTTGAATCAGAGCAGTAAATATTGTCTACATATTAGAATTAAGCTTACAAACTAACTGCAATGAAACAAAATCACTTATAATTATTATTTTACTTGAAACGAGTATAATGTTAAATCAGTGTAGGAAAAATAAACATTAAATATAAAATTATCATTTCAAGAATTGTTTAAACAAATAATTGTTGTTATTGACTAACTTTTGACTTACAGCATTTAAAAATAAATAATTTTTGCACTTTTTGTAGTAAACGAAACTCAGTAGTATAAAGTGAAAATGTTTTAGCAATTTAAAAATTGGAAAATTTGTTTATACAAATAGTTGTTTCTTTTTACTTAACGGGACACATGATTATTTCCCAAATTTTGCCAGAAAGCGCCCATATAGATAACTCCAATAATGCCAAAATGGGCACTTTTCATGTGAACGTCCACATATGATTATAACAATATATCTTGTTATTTTTTTGGCTAAACTGATTGAAATCTCTTCGAGTTATCGTATTTGAAAAAACAGGATCCACACAAACATGCATACATAAATAAATACATTCAGTCAATTGTTCAGTGTCTTATATAGGTGATTTTTCTGAAATTCTATTTTTTAAATTTAATTTTTAATTTATTTTTTTGTGAAATTAAGATGCCTTATTTTGGTTTAAAATTTTTAAAATTATATTAACTATTCGTAAGTTTTTCTAAAGTCGGAATGACTTTCTGTTTGAAGCGCTAAAAATTTGAATACTTATTTTTCGATATTTTGAAATTGTAATGTTTGTTTGTTCGAATTATTAAACAAATGAGTATTCGAACTTTTTGGAATTTAAACAAAGAAACATTCGAACTTTCTATAATTCGAACAAATAGACATTCGAACTTTGAATAATTATAATAAATGAACGCTTGAACTTTTGCAAATTCTAACAAAAAACATTCGAATATTTAGCTATTCAAATAGAAAGTCATTCTGACTTTTAAAATTCTAACAAATGGTTATTTTATTTTTTTAAATTTATGCCAAAATAAGTCGTCTCATAAAATTACATAAGTTTTTCATGTTCAAACATTTTTATTTCATACTCAAGACTGAGAATTTAAGGTAGTACGCTCGCGACAGTCACTCTCAAAAATATATTTTACTAGCATGCTATAGTATGGTGCAGTTACTGTGGCACCTGCTTCAAGATTCTTTTGCCTGACTGTACTGAATACATAGCCAGCCCCATGTACAGACACGCTCACACACAAGTATAATAGTCAGGTTAGAAAGTGCGGCAACGTCGCAATTTTGTAGTGCTGTGTAATGAAGGTATACGAAATATATACACAAAAAGTGATATCTAATATTATTATAAAAAAAATTGCAACAGAAGGAATAACATTCGAAAACCTTTTAAAAGTTAATGCTGACTTTGGTACGACAGGAGTTATTCAATTATTTAAAGAAAAAAAGTCAAACGGAAAACCAAAAATTACGGGCGATATAAGAGTTTTAAATAAGATTAGTAACTTTTTTAATAAATACTAAAATATTTATACAGTATTTTAAAAATACATTATTATATTAATTTTAGTATTATAAGTTGTCTGTTATAATATTATTATTTTAAATCATTTAAAATTTTTAAAAGAGGAGAGTTTTAAATACGATTAATGTTCTGATATTATTTTTTTTAAATTATCGACTTTAACATTAAAAGTTGGCTGTTAATAGAATCATTTTATTGCATTCTAAATATTATTAATGCAATATAAATTATCTACTTTCAAAACTTATTTATAAATATGTGTAATTATTTTTTAATCGTTTATCGTTTTTTTATCGTTCATATTGTTTTAATTTATAACATGTATTGTTAATGTGAAAAAAATATATTTAATATTTGTTAAACCTTTGCCGTGCATAAGCTTTCCCCACCTTAGAAAAAATCAGTTTGACAGTGGAATCACGTGGATAATATCAGGGCCGGAAATTAGTTTGATTTTGAGGTTATGTTTACATGGGATATGTAGATTTGATAAAAGGCTTTAAAAATCAGATATACCTATATTTAAAAAGTAATAAATTGCAAATACACTTCCACTTTATACAAAAAAAAAGATTTTTAGGTATTAAATATTATTTTTAAATATAATTTATTTTAAAATATAAATGGATTCATTTTTTAATTAGGTACGTTCCTGCAAATTCAGAACACTTACATTCTCACACATAACTAATTTATCAACACAAGCATTCTTCAGAAAAGACTCTAAACGACATTTCGTAACACAAGAACGGCAAAGGGTTAAACATTATAACAATTTTAATTTTACTAAATAAGTAACATTTACAACGTTAAACATCAGTCCCTTCTTTTTCATTTTTCAAATTTTTCGCGCACTTTTCTAATAGCGTCACAGCGCGACGTTGCCACATGTTTTCGTCAACAGTACTTACCATTCATAATTAATAATTTTTAAAATACTATATCTTTTAAACAAAACGGTTAATGTTGTTTTATCTTTTTGTTATAAATTTCTTAAACATTCATTTATAAAATATTAGTTTTTTAAAACAATCTATAGAAAATTTTAGAAGTTATTAGAAGAAATATGCCGTTTACATGCACTTTACATAGGTTAACCATGTTAAATAACAAACTTTAAACTTTAATATCTTGTTTTAGAAACGGTCAATTTTTTTAATATTTTGCAAATACATAAATCTTGTAATTAACTATTCAGATTTCAAGTTTCATAAAATGATATAGAAAAATGGGATCACGAGCGTACTACCATAAGTTGCAAAAAATTAATTTTTAAAATATTAAAGTATTTTATTCTATTTAAAAGATTGACTTTGTTGTTAAATTTAATTATTTTTATTTGATATTTTATTTTTTATGCATACAAACATCATTATTCATCGTAAAATAATTTTAACGTTAAACTTAAAACTGAATTTGCTTTATTTTTACTAACCAAGTAGCACGCTGTATCTACTTAGTGTCATGGCGACATCTATCGGAAATATTCCTACACAGAAACAAAAGTATATGAATCATTCCTAGAAAGTGCTTGACTTTTGGATAGGACACAAAATACAAGGCGGTATCATATCTTTTTTATTAGAAAGTATAAGAAAGTCCTAGAATTATTCTAGTATTAATATGGGCCATAGTGTTTTTTAAATTTTAACCAAAAGTCATTTGTTCAATTTTATAAAGTACGTGAAAGATTAGTTGACAGCACTTGAAAATTCTGTAGAGCATGCGCAGTAGGGTGTCCATAAAAATTCGACTTTCGAATTTTGTTTACGCCACCCCCCAGTTTGGTTCCAATAAATTAAAAAAAAATTTTCTTAAAATTTGAAGCCGATTGATTAATATTAACACGTGCCAGTAATCGATCGAAGTTTCCTATTGAAATTACATGGGAAAAATGCACTTTTTTAAAAAAAAGTCATAACTTTTTTAATTTTTATGCAAAAAATTCTCCAGGTCAGATTTGTCTTCATTTTTAGCTGCACTATAAGATAGCACTTCGAAAAAAATTCAATTTTCAAAAATTTTTAAAATGGGTCATAAATATGCACCACAATGTATCAGTGGTTTTATCACATAAATGGATGTAAAAAACAAAATTTGATGTCTTCAAAAGAATAATAATGTAAAAGTTCCTACAATTAAAATACAATAAATGGAGATATTTCTAAATTACTTAAGTTGTTTTAATTATTCTTGGAAATATGAAAAGTTGAATTTCTAAAAGAGAGTTCCCAAAATATTGCAATAATTGTTTCTTGTAATTATTAATCTATCAATTAATATTCAGACTATTTACTTCAAAAATATAAAAAATAAAAATTTTGAATCCGCCATATTGGATCAGGTAATTTTAAAAATAAATTTTTGACATTAGATTCATAAATAGCGATTCCGAAAATCGCGCTTGACGTTGTTTTAGAAATTTTTTCAAAAATGTGGAAAATCAAAATTTTGAATCCGACATTTTGGATAAAAAATTTTGAAAAATTTATTTCTGATATCAGTTTCATGATGAATGTTCGGAAATACCCTCGATTAAGAAAATTTTTTGAATTTCCGACAACATTTATGTGATAAAACCACTGATACATTGTGGTGCATTTTTATGACCCATTTTAAAAGTCCGCCATTTTGAAAATTTTTGAAAATTGAATTTTTTTCGAAGTGCTATCTTATAGTACTGCTAAAAATGAAGACAAATGTGACCTGGAGAATTTTTTGCATAAAAATTAAAAAAGTTATGATTTTTTTTTTAAAGTGCATTTTTCCCATGTATTTTCAATGGGAAATTTCGATCGATTACTGGCACGTGTTAATATTAATCAATCGGCTTCAAATTTTGGGAAAATTTTTTTTATTTTATTGGAACCAAACTGGGGGGTGGCGTAAACAAAATTCGAAAAAATAAATTTCCCATGTATCTTACGAACACCCTAATGCGCAATGTGCGTTTCTATCCAAGGTAAATGACAGCTGATCGTCTGTTTCCATTTGTGGTTATTTCAGATATGAACATACAATAGATTTTATAAAATTAATCGAGACATCAAAAATTTCACTATCAGAAGAATCACTCATATCACAATCTCCTATATAGAAGAACTTGATTTCAAATCTTTTTTAAAAATTTTATAAATTAAACTACTATAAAGATTTTTCAAAGAGGAAGAAAAAGAAATTGGGATCTTAACACAAAACATCTAAAAACATTAACAAAACATTAAGCCTTTTTTGAATCTTGTAATGTATAAAGCTGAATAATGTAACATAAAAATGTTTTAAAAATTTAACAACTTAACAATTATTTAAAAAATTTAGTTTATGAGGATATTGACATCAACATATTGCCATTTTGACACTTTTTCAGAATTACTGGATACTTGATACATTTCTTAACCCGTTGTGTCACAGTGGGTGGGTCTAGCGGGTTTTCTGCATTTCTATTACATATTTATCAATGAATTAAAGAATATCTTCGTTTTGGCATTTTTCTTATACATGAATAAGTCTAAAAAGTTATTGAACCGCAATTTTGTTAATAATAAAACAATTATAAATAAATGAAAAATCAAGAAAAATGTTCCTTTTACATTAAAAATTGTTTTCTAGTAATCCATTACAACTGTTAAGATGTGAATTTTTGTCTCTACTTAATATATCCTAAAAATTTTTTGTAAATTCTTTTTTGCAAAGTTACTTTATTATGTAATATTTTCTAACTAAAAATATTTTTTGCAAAAATGATATTCTATTTAACAATAAAAAATTATTTGGGGTTTTTAGAGTCGCTGAATACGAATCTGTAGTTATTTTAATAAATTCAAAATGGCGGAATCAATATGGCGGACATAAAAATTCAAAATCAAATGAATTTATTTAAAACTAGTTAATGATATATATTTTTAGAGTAGTTGCATACGACAATGAAAATCGATTTTGATTATTAAAAATACGTTTGAAAAAATGTAAGAAACTTGTATATAAGTCATGGTAGAATTATTAAAGTATTAGTGTTAAGGCGAGGCGATTATCTTTTGTTTCATTGAATCAAATACATCACCATTCAAATCTCCATTTACGTTTCCGCCTTATTGGATCCGTCATTTTGAAGTTTTAAAAGTTGACTTCAGATTCTTAATCAGCGACTCTAAAAACCCTTGAAAAATGATTTTTAAGAAAATCCAGTCGATTTTTAAATTTCATGTCCGCTATATTACAATGGTTATATGAATTATTGCATCGAAAACAAAATATTAAATGTTAGTAAACTGGAGGTAAATAAATTAGAAGTGCTGCTATCTAAAAGCACCTATTTTGTGCCTAAGGAAAGAAAAATATTTTTTTTACAATTTTTGAAAAAAAATATTTATGAAAGATATTGCCATGACCCTCAGGTGATGCAGCGCTCTATTTAAATTTTTTTTAATTTTGCAATTAATTTAGCTGAGTAAGAATGTAAAATTCAAAAAGTGTATATTTCAATTATATTGTGTGTAAATTAAAAATAAATTTCATATCTATAAATGATTGCTGAAATATTAAATTCATAAACTTTACGTTATACTATTCAGCTTAGTTTGCAGTTTAAAAAATTGTTATTAGACTGAATCCATTTCAAGTCAGGCAGGTCGACCTGCCTTTTTTTTGTATTTTTCAAAGAAGTGAAATTTAAGGGTCTTGTCTTTCTTGGGTCTTGTCCTCTTCAAAATACAGTTTCAAAATTTGAAAAAATATTTAAAATTATAAAAATAGAAGATGTTTTTAACTTTATTTTTTTTAATAAAAAAATTCCGTCGACCGGGCCTATTCTTATACACGGGGGGCTATTGTAGTACAAGACAGTTTTCAATTTATAAAATGTTCATTTAAAATTATTTAAAATTGGTACTTTGTGTAATTGTTGTTCGATACATTGTCGATGAAGGAAGTAAAATGTTATTAGTGTACTTTGTCTACACGGAGAAAAAGGGATTTGTTAAGAGAACAAAAAGAATTGTTGCAACAACAAATCAGATTTGCTAGATCTATATTGACAATCCGGTTAGTAGATGTAACAATCCCTTTTTCTCTGTGTACAGGATTGAAAAAAATCGTTAAAAAGAAAAAATTTTGTTAACACTAGAGGGTGATTTGTAAAAATCTGCTTGAAACATAAAATCTATGGAAGCAGAATAAAAAATATTTAAGTTAAGTGCTTACAATTTAGTTATGATGATGTGTACGCGATGGGCTAATTTTCTATTAAGTATGTTAATTATTTTGTTTTACGAAAATACATTGTCTAATGAATAAAAATATTACAATTTTGTTTTTACATATAAATTGCTCTTTTTCTGAATCAGAAAATACAAAATATGTCAATTTATGTATATAAAAAAGCTATTTTATAAATGTACAAGGTATACATAACATCAAAAAGTGACATTTACTTATATGGATGGATTTTCTGAAAGTGACATTTTTTATGTCTCGATTAATTTTACAAAATCTACTCTTTAATAATTATTATCAATTTCCATAGTGAAAATTTAGCACTTATTTATCATTTTTAAAAGAAAATTAAATAATTTTATTCAACTTAATTTACGTAATAACTAAATTACTTTCATCTCCGAAGCCTTTTCAACATGTCTCCAATAGGACTTCTACAATAAAATTAAATTTTCATGGTTTTTTTCAAATTCTCAGAAATTTTTTTAAAAATATTGTCAGAAAGTACAATGTTTTTTCTATCATTATGTGAATTTTAAAAATTTGTAGACCTCACTTTTATTTTTGATAAAAATGTTGAAACTTTGTCTTCAGTTTTAGGTTAAAATTACTTTACAATGATTACTGACATTTTATACTTTAAAAATATTTTAATGCACATTAAAATAAAGCTCAGAATCTGACGTTAAATTTTCCTATATTTTATCTACAAAAAAGAGAAAAATTATTGCTGTTATAATTAATCAAAATTTACATTTTTCTTCGAGTAAAAATTAATTTCATCTCCGAAGTCTTCCTTTTTAATAAATAACTGAATGTAGAAGTAAATTTAACAGAATATTTCGATGGTAATATAAAATGAGGGTGTGAGATTTGTATGTTTTACTAAAAAACATATTTTAATTGCGCCCTAATGTATACAAATATGAAAGAAAATTTATTTTTCATCTCCGAAGCCTTTTCCTTGAAATATGCGAGTTTTTCTTATGTTTTTAGTATTTACCTGCATTGCTTTGAAAAAATTAACCCAAATTACCATCAAATCAAATACTTTAAATACATTTATATTTTCATCTAATTGAATATATTTGGTATTAAAATATACAAATTATTAATTTTTAAGCAGTGTAATTTTATTTTCGATTTCGTGAACGTGATATTTGCGTGAATTTTTAATAGCTAAAAAGATCGCCAATTAAATAAAATTAATTTTATGGAGCAACAATAATATTTTTTAAATGAAAAAACTTTAATATTTTTTATAATTAATTTTGCGTAACCTAAAAATCTTACTCTTGAGTATGAAATTAAGTAATTTTAATAGAAAAAACCATATAATTGAAGAAAAAAATTAATTGAAAAACTAACATTTAAAACTGTCACTTTCAGAAAATTCACCCATATTTGAATGGATTTCAAGTAAATTTAAAAACTTTTTATGAAAGTTGCTTGAAAAACTATTATTGACTTCATAATATTATTAACATAACTTAAAATATGTTAAATTTTTTTTAAATGGTTCGAAATTATACATGGAAAACTGCTCTGAGTAAAATTGCGTACATGGAGGAAAAACGTTCTGAAGTCTGTGCTTGTATTAAATTGGTAAAGGAATAAATTGATCCACCTTGTGCAAAAGAAGAAGGGTATTTTCTATTATTTGTTTTATATAAAAAAAGATTTATATTGAAAAATAAAGACTACATTTAAAAATGAAATTAAGTTTGGTGAAATCTTTGCATTCTACGTTCTATATTATAGTAAAAGTTTTTATAATAACTATTACCTTTCAGCGTTCTAATAAAGAATTGTTTTCTAGAATATGTAATTACAAGTTTTAAAATTTTTATCAAAAGTAAACCGAAATTTTAGTTTATTTTGTCAACAATAACAAAGTTTGTTCCATAATAGCCCCAACTGAGGTTTTGTTATGATACAAACTTCAAGTTTTTATAATTCGGATAAACAATTTTTTTCCACATCGACACTTACAGAAAATCTTCAGAGAGATGTCCCCAACATAATCAAATAGTTTTCAAAAAATGTGTATATATATTAAAATTTCGGTAAAGCAAAGAATAAAAAATTACTATTTTTGTACCTTAATAGCCCCGGTTGACGGTACGTGTCTCTTTATTTTTCAAACAACAATAACATATTATAGCGACAGCTAAATCTATAACTTGAAGTTATTAGACCTGCCTTATTTGAAATGGATTCAGTCTATATTTAAATAGTAAAAAGGCGAAGTTTTGTTAAATTATTTTATTTTGATATACTTTTTACTTTAAGGGTTCCACTTAACTCACTGTTCTTGGCGATCAACATTATTAACTCTTCTTTCTGAAAAGAAAAAAAAATTGTCAATTTTTAAGTTTATATAATACTATTTTCCATAATTAAGGACAAGGGCTAAGAGTTGAATATTCTTATTTTTTAATAATGGAAAATTTATTTCATAAAAAAAGTTAACTTTATAAAACAAGTAAGGAATTCTAGAAAGTTTTTGATATTCATTTCTAACTAGAAAGACTTATATATATCTTTTTATATATATATATATATATATATATATATATATATATATATAATATATTATATATATATAATATTATATATATTATATTATATAATATATTATATTATATAATATATTAGTATTTTTCTTAAACAAACAAAGTGAAGAACATACTTTGGACAGTCTCCGGATATAGTTTTCGTCTCAGCGAGTTAATATGCTGACCTATGTGGAGCCCCACTTTCCTTAATTCCATTATCCTATGGAAGTTGCTAACTTTAGCATCCTTCAGCCGATCCTCAAAACAACCTGACAACAATTTTTTAAACAATTTCAATATAATTATTCTAACATGCAAAAGGAAGACAATTTATAAAATTAAAAAAAATGTATTAGTATCGAATGCAAGTTAAAGTTAATATTTTTACAGACGACTTTAAACATCACCTAATGCAAAATATTTTCTTATTTCTAGTTGGTAAATTCATGTAGCCCTTAGAAGTGAAAAAGATATAAAAAAGTCTTTTTAGCTGGTCTTCATTTAAAGAATTTCATTTTTTGCGCTTTCGTCTTTCCATGAGAGATCATGACATTACATGATTAAAAGAGTAACAAACAAAAATAATGAGTAAAATACTAATAAAATTCAGTCATAATCATTCTGTTTTTGTATAGAGAATGACTTTTTTATGTTCTAATAGTTCTTTAGAGCTATATGAATCTACTAACTGGAAATATGTGGATTTTTGATATTAGGGGATATTTTTAGAATGTTTTTAGACTTCAATTATAGGAAGAAGTTTTACAATATTTATTCGTCCTTTAAACTTATTCTTAAAACTTGTCATCTTATTTCGTCAGAGTTATATTTTTAAATTTGAAGAAACTTTATTTAATTGGTTATAAGTTTGGCGACTTTTCGAATTGGAAAACCTTTCATCACAATAAAAGCTCATGATTTTTCTATAAATTCTTTTTATAAATAAATCTAAATTAAGTTATACTTGTTTTGCATACAATACAAAAAAGATATAGAGAAAAATAAGAAAAAAGTACACATTTTATATTATATTTTATTAAAGAAATTTATATTTTCGTTTTCGATTTTTACCTTGCACGGCATTAAATTAAAATAAATTATGTAAGATGATAATTGTTCATAACTAAATTTTGAAAAAAATATATATGGTAGATGTGCTAACAAGTTAAAGATTTATATATAAATGTTTAACTCTATTGTAAATTTTCTAAATAAAAATAGTTCTATTGGAAGAAATATTCATAATAGTTTAATAATTCTATTGCAGAAAATTTAAAATTAAATTTGACAATAAGTATTGAATGGATTGTCCAATTAATGTTAAATCTTTTGTAATAGAATTAATAAACTATTATGAACATTTCTTCGAATGGAACTATTTTTATTTAAGAAATTTCTAACAGAGTTTTTCATTTAAAACTATTTGACATTTATTTTTAATTTTTGTGTTTTATATTTATGTCCTTCTACGATTCTTTGTTTTAATTATTCAAAGTATGCTAATATTCTTTTTTAAGTGTAGGTTAATTAATGTAATAGGTAATAGTTATTTTCGTATCAACGGCACAAAATAGGTGATCTCGCAGGAGTAGTAATCATCTATTTTGCGCCCATAATGCGAATATAATTTTTTGTCCAAACTGCAGGGAAAGTATGGCATTGAGGGCATCGAGCGTGCCCGCTCATTTTAGAGCGTATAGGAATTGCAATTTAAATTCCGATCGGAATTCTAATCAAGATTCCGACAGAATTCATTTAGGAATTCCAATCCAGATTCCCATTTCTGACGAAATTCCGATCCCATCGGAATTTTCAGAATCCAAATCGGAATTCTAAAAGAATTCATACAGGAATTCTAATAACAAATTCGATCGGAATTCTAATAACAAATTCGATCGGAATTGCGACAAAATTCTTTTTGGAATTCTAATCAAAATTCCGATTGAATTCTTCTAGGAATTCCAATCAAAATTCTGATTTCTGACGGAATTCCGATCCCATCGGCATTTCCTAGTGTAGCTGAAATTTCCCGTTGAAGATGTCAAATTGACACATAATGCAGGCTGTCTAGGTGTCGGGATGACAAGTCTTCTGAAAAAGTGCCTGTACGTGATAATTTAGTTAGTTTAGTTTTGTGTCGACTCGAAACTAAACTCAGTTTGTTAATTTAGTTTCTTGTCGACTCAGAAACTAAAACGAAACTAAACTTTGGAGACGGTCCCTGGTTATATTATTTTCTATTTTGAGCAATAAGCTTTATTTTTATTAATTTCTACAGAAAAAAAAGAATTAACATGAGGGCGGAAAATAATTTACTTCCTCGCTGACGTCACACAAGCGGGCGATAAAGTATTTTCCACCCGCTTCCCCTACTCCCGGGCAGAATGTGCTACTTTGCGCCAGCCTTAAATGCCCGAAATGACATTCTTTCCATGCAGGTAGGACAAAAAGATTTTTACTTACTAATTAGTACTTTTTTTTTGGGAGAAGACAGTTTTCTTCGTGGAGACCTTCCAGGTATTTGTATTAATTTATTATTGTCCTCCACGAAACTGTTAGCTAATTTGTAGTCTGTCCACAAACTTTCAGCCAAATACTTCACAAACTTCCTGTTGTCTCTTTGTACGGATATTAAATCCCAGGCTTCTTCTGTGATGAAGTATCCTTCCCCCAAATGTATGCATTTCACCTAAAAAATGCATAATCACTATGTTATTACATATATCTTTAATTGAGTACACGGAGAGAATAATCAAGCGTTTGTAGTACTACTATTTTTTTAACATTCTTGGACTAACTTTAATCGCTATTTAATCTGGAACTCAACATTTTGCCTGATATTTTTGAAAATATTTTCATTACTATACATTCAAAGTAACTTGGTTACAATATTTAATATTTTGGGGTCACTTTTTAGTGCATTTACTTTCAAGTGTTTGACATTTTGGTTTGGCAAGGATTTTCGGTACTACTTTTAAGAATGGTTAGAAGTGTAATTAGGAAGTATAATATATTTTAAAAGACAATTCAGTATAATCTTCACAAAATTCAAAATGTTTGTATTAAAACTCGAAATTTAAAATTCTAATACGCCCTTTAAGAAATATTATAACCAAATATTTAAAATTCCGTACTTATAATTCTGGTGAATTCCATAGTAGTTTCAAATTTTAATAAAGTTAATATGAAAATGCAAGAAAAATGAAAAGAAAATAGAAAAAATTGACGAGCTGTTAATTCAAGGAAGTTATTTTCTGATTTAAATGCAGTGCTATAAAATGGAATGCATATCACATCAAGTTACTGACATCTGCTTTTAAACATATATGAATGTGCGTGCTATAAATTCAATAGTAACTTTTTTCTCAGTGTACTATACTTCTGCTTTTCGTTAATAGTTTTAGCAAATTACGAAACAATCATTCTCAATTTTCGTAAAAAATTTTTAAGTACACGAATGGGCGCAACTGCATACTCACTACTGGTTTTTCGTAAAATTATATCAATCTTTAATATCATCCCTAAATGTCCTAAGTTTTAAAAATAAAATACTAAAATTTCTTTTCGGCTTTATCATATATTGAAACAAATTTTCTTTCAGTGTATATAAGTAATGAAATATTACGCATAATAATTTTAAAAAATTAGTGTTAATATAAAAAGGACAAAATAAGGTAAGGATTCATTGTGATTTTGCACTTAGTCAATCAGCATATCTACAGTTTTGTATAAGTGTAATCAAAATTGCATAATAAAATTCAGCATGTAGATAATTTGTTTTTAAATCAGAACGGTATTTTAGATTAATGTTTTCACTGCAATAAAAATTTGTGTTAAATTAATTATCAAATCAAAACGCCCTTTAAGGCTATGTCCAAGTTTCAAAATCTAAACAAATAAAAAGTTAAACAAACCAAGCACTACAATCACATTTTTTAAACATCTTTTTCTCTCACAAAAATTAACATTTTAACACATTTTTTTCAGAAATCATGAATTGAAGTGTCAGTTTCCAAAAAAATCATTTTTGAGTGTGATCAATAAATAGCAATTAGTAAAATAACTAATTCAAATGACCTGTAAAATAGCATTTTTGACGCGTCACGAGAAATAAACTGCTTGTGTATATCAACCGCACTGACGATGAAGAAGACTCATATCAGCGATTGAACCTTCAACATGTGGAAGGGGAAATTTTTCCCTTTCCTCCATAAAATAACAAGGAGAAAGGGTAAAAACTTCATCATCTTCCTTGCGGTTGATATAGTGAAACACTTAAAGATTGTCCAAGGAGTAGTGAGGGGCAAGGGGATTGTTCCCATTACTTCAATGTAAAATCTTGCATGTTTGCAACCTCAAAAAAATTTCAATTTTATAATTTTAATCAAAAAACCCATATATTTATTTTATTAAAAGAAAAAAAACATTTAAAAAAGATGTGAAAGTTAATGCTACAATTTGTTTAATACTTATGTATTAAAAAATATATGTAATTAATTTTCTGAAATTGTGTTAAAAATCATGACAATACATAAGCGACTTAATGTTGGTACGACTGGTATATTAGTATATTCTCAGACGCTAACCTCAAATTTTTTAGTGTTGAGAAAACGAAAATTATGATAAAATGTGAAATATATAATTATGATACAAAAGAAACATGAAAATTATTAACTTATTAATAAGGAATATTGTTAATTTCAAGTGTACATATTAAATTTGTATTTTTTGAGGTTATGTATTGTTGCAATGTTGCCACATTTTCATGTGTTTTTATTATTGCTTTGAAAACTAAAATTAAAATAATTCATTAAATCTGTGGAAAACATTATCTAAACTTTCCTAGTTTTAACTTTCTAACATTGTCTATCTGTACACAAAATCACAGATTTTTATCTCATTTCCTTCATACTTTTTTCTAAGATTTATCTAAGCTTCCATAAGAGCCCATATTAAATTGCAAATTTATTTTATTTTTTTAATAAAAAAATATGTGGTAAAAAATTCTGAAAAAAATCATATGTTTCTAAAATAATGTAAAGAACAAACTGTCAAATTTTTGTAAGTTTCTCTCATTTCCCTAATTTACAAGTGACAATCCTTAAAATTTTCGCGACGTGAACTCTATTGATGTACGCGCACGCACAAACTGTGCCAAGGAAGCATTGACAACACTATGCAAAAACACACATTTTGTTTTACTCTAAAACGCAGTTATTTTCACATGCTTTCAGCTATGATGGGTGTAGTAACCAAATTCAATACTTCAATGTACCATTTTCATAAAGAAAATGTAAATTTATATTCATTTGTAAAAATAGGAACCGCGAAAAAAAGCAGTAACAGAAGACCGAATTAAGTACTTTTTTCGCGGTTCCTATTTTTACAAATCAATATAAATTTACATTTTCTTTATGAAAATGGTAAATTAGTGTTGATTTTGGTTACTACACCAAGCATAGCTGACAGCATGTAAAAATAACTGCGTTTCAGAGTAAATCAGAACGTGTCTTTCTGCATAGTGTAGTCAATGCTTTCTTAGCACAGTCTGCGCATGCGCAGAGAGCAATAGAGTTCACGTCGCGAAAAGTTTAAGTGTTTGACTATATCAACTGCACGGACGATAAAGAAGTTTTTACCCTTTCTCCTTGTAATTTCATGGAGGAAAGGAAAAAATTTCCCTTTCTACATGTTAAAGGTCCAATCGCTGATATGAGTCTTCTTCATCGTCAGTGCTGTTGATATACTCAAGCAGTTTATTTTTCGCGACACATCAAAAATGCTATTTTACAGGTCATTTGAATTAGTTATTTTAGTAATTGCTATTTATTATAATATATCTTATCTTCATAAATTAGTTAATATAAATGTTATAAAAATTTACCTTTACTCCTTCATTTGTGACGTGTTCAAATATCGTGTACTTCCTGAGATTCTTGATATTCTCCAAGAATCGCTCATCATTTTCAACTAAAATAAACATAATTAAAGTTTTTTGTATAAATTTTTCTTTGACAGTTTAAAAAATCTTTCTTACTCATGGGGAAAATATACACCCATTAAATAACAATACTTTTTAAAAAGTTATTAACAAAATGTTATTCTTTCTTTTATCATTTTAAATATATATTTGTTTATTCATAAAGAATCAGGTAACACAAAAAACTAAATTTTGACCACAAAAGGAGTTACGAGATTTGCAAATGAAGGTGACAATATTAAATTATAATAAACCGAACGTGAATTCATATTTAGAGGTCTATAGCAGTCTATAATTGTAAAGACAACAAAAGTAAATTTTTCTTATTGCAGTAAACAATTAGTTTAACATTTATTTGCTAATCAAATTTTAATAAAGAATTAATAAAAATAATATCTTAACCCTTTACGGCCCAGCGGTTTCAATCGAATTCACTTTTGACTTTTAATCTTTATAACTTGAACAAAAATAAAAATATTTTTAATTTCTAAACAACCAACACCCACAAATTTATTCTACTTTGCGAAAAAAAATTATATTGCAATAAAGAATGAACAATTTTTAAATTATAACAATAATAAAAAAATAATGTTTATGGCACGATTTACAATAAATGGGCTGCTCACGAGATGATACAAGACGATATTTTCAAAAGTCTCGTCTCGGTCTCGTTAAACTTAAAATTTTGTAATCTTGTCTCGGTCTCAGTCTCGTTAAAGTCTCGAGAAAAAATTGCATGGAAGAAAATAAAATATTCATATTCCTACCTTGAACTGAATTGGAAATTTCGTTATAAATTAAATAATCCACTACTTTATAAAATAAGACACAAATTAAAAATAAATGAAAAAACCACTGCCAAGTTATACATTTTTGTTATAATTTTGGTGCTCATTTCATTCGTTTTTTTAAATCTCGTTGTGTTCATTTCATGAATGCTTTGCTTCCTCATAGAGATATTAATACCAACAAAGTATAAATTTTGAACGATTATTCGCAATTGTTGTAATATTTTTTTCTCTTTATTTAATACTTCCACTTAAAAAAAAATTTCCTTCACAATTTCTGTTTTTTAAAATATCAATAACATCTTTATTTCTAATCGAATTAGTTAAAAAAAATAGGTCAATCGAAGCGTTTTTTAATGCTCTACAAGTTGCTAACTATAGTTTCAAAGTTATTACTACATTTTTCAACAAAATTTTTAAAAAAGTTTTATTTTCCAAAATTTTTTATTTTAAAAAGTTCAATATTTCTGGCGAAAATGGACGAAAAATGTTTATTGAGGGCTCAAAAGGTGCATCTAAAAAATCTCTATAAAATTAAAAAAAGCATTTATAGGTGTCTTGACATTTTTTTAATGTTATGGGCGAAAAACGTTTTTTGAAAAATTAAAATAAAGAAATGAATAGTTAATCTTTATTAATCTATCTCAAAGACCAAGTTGAAGTCCACAACGTTGATCAACAAAAAAAAGTTGTTCACTAAATAAATTATTTAAATACAATGCATAAATTTTGACAGAAAAATATTTAAACAAAAAGATTGTTGTTTATGTTTTGATGATAATTGTTGCATAACTAAATATTCAATTAAAAATAATATTTTATTAATATTAAAGAGATTTTTTCGTTGATAAACATTGTGGACTTCAACTTCGTTCTCAAAGTACTCTCATTTTATGTCCCCTGGTGAGAGCTACAATTTAAAAAATAATTCAGCCCAAAAGCTCTTTATAATTTGGAGATATTTATGAAAATATGATGTTTACACACACACAAACAGTCATATGGAATGACATTTTTCAAAAATGTTATTTTTGAACTCCTAAGGTCAAATAAAATTAAGATATGTTAAAAAATCGAATCTAAAAAATTTCGGTATTCCAATAAATTGTGTAATATATTTCTCATTTAGGAAAATTATAGGTTAATTTAATTTTTAATAAGTACGAGACTCTCGTTGAAATCCGAGACGAGACTAACATAAGTCTAGGTCTCGTCTCGAATTTTTGTCTGTCGTCTCGGTCTCGTTACTGAAAATCGAGACGAAACCGAGATTTTTCTCGTCTCGTCTGCAGCCCTAACAATAAAACTAGAAAATCGAATATTAAATAGAGCGTAGCTAATGAAAATGATTTCTTGGTTGATTTTAAGGTCGTTTATTACAAATCCGAAATCAGTTTTTCAAAATTCAAAATGTCGTAGGTACTCTTAAATGCACTGAGAGAAATGAATAGCTGTGACTACTATTTGGTTAGTAATAACGCCGCTGCTAATTTTAATTACTTACTGTTACTATTCAGTTAGTAATTCCATCCATTTAATTAGTAACGTAACTAATTAAATATGTAGACCAACAAAAAAAGTAGTTGAATCAAATAATAAAATAATTGAGTATACTAATAGAAAATGGTAACACCAACCAATAAGTTAATAGCAGTATAGTTTACTAACTAAAAATAATCCTTGAAAAAATGCTTACCACAACTATTCATTTCTCTCAGTGTGACGATAAAAATTGTATTTTTCTAAAAAAAAGTTGGGCGTTAAAGGGTTAATGAAAAAAATCCAGTGATTACCAGGTAATACTGTTAAGAGTTCACGTCTTAATCTTATATCTTCTTTTCTTAGCAACGACGAACGAGATCTCCCTTGATTAGTAGTTCGGTCTTCTTGAGGTGGATGATGACCATCATTCATTTCTTCTCCATTGATAATCCTATTTCCATTGTTATTCCTATTTTCATTGTCATTCCCATTCCCATTTCCATTCCCATTTCTATTTTCATTGTGATTCCCATTCCCATTGTCATTATGAGAAATTTCATCGTCACTAAATTCTCCCTCTTGTGAATAATGTGTTTCATCTAAAACATCACGTCAAATATCACAGTTTTTCCTTTCAGGAAAAATTATAAGAAGTCCCAAATTGTGAAAAGTTTTTGAAAAAGCACTCCCAGAAAAATTTTAAGAAGAAACTCTAACATGAAATTTCGCTAGAAATTCTGACAAACTTGTTTTTAAATAATTTATCGTTAAAATCAGATTGTTTACAAAATATTTCAGAGTTCATCAAATTTTATCACTATTAAAAACAAAAACTTTTATTTCGACATGAAAATATTTCTTCCTTTTAATTATTGATTATAAGCGTTGTAAACTTCACCAATGCCTTTCACACATAATTAATACGTATCGAAAAGTAGTTTAGGGTTGGACACCGTTCTATTATTTCTTTACAACTTCCCCTGTTGGAACATGTTTCGCATATTTTTGGAATAATTTTCACAAAAGTATTTTTTGACAATTTATTTTTACTATAATATAAATAAATAATAATTTATGTAATTTATTAGAGTTTCTCGTAAAATAAATTACTTTCTTACTATGTAGAATTTATTTTTCTAAGTAGATTAAGAAACTTATCTGTTCTTTTTTAAGTTTCAGTACAAAAGAAAGGACCATGTAGAAATTGCCTTAGGTTTGGTTTTCAGACTATTTCTTTTGTAACTTAGTAACTTTAAGGTTATTATTTGCAATATGAACAATTATAAAATTATAAAGTTACAGAAAAATTGACTAAGAACAAAAATTCATGTAAATCTTAAAGGGTCCTATTTTAATTTTCCAAACAAATTTCTTCATGACAATAAAAAAGGATAAAGTTAAAGATGATGATTTGTTAATTCTTGTTTTCAGAAGATTAAAATTAAGAAAAAAATATTACCCGTGTTGAAAAATGGTAAGGGCTCCGGCGAGGCCCTCGTGGATTGCTCTATTTATATATAGAATCCGTAGGGGCAATCCACGCGGAGCCCTCAAAGGCGTGACATGCTTGTCCTAAGGGGTGTCCTCTTATAAAATCCTCGTGGATTCAATTAAATTAATAAATTAATTGTTTATTAATAACAAATAATCTCAGTTATTAATAAATAACATTATGATTTAACGATTTTCACCTTTTTTTATTAAATCGTGACCAATAGCGAATTCATAAATAATGTTAGTATATGTATATGGGGATTAATTGCATATGACCCTTTATATGTCGACGCCTCCCGTTCATATAATGCTTATTGAAAAACGAATTGAAGAAGATTCTTATTCACTTTTTGGTGCAAGACAATGTTTATTCGATTTTCCGTGCAATAAAATGCTTATTCAAAATTGTATGCAAAAAAATTGCCACTGACAGAACAATAAATGTAACCCTAAATCTTCCTATTAATATTAAATTGCAATTAAATACCTGAGAATTTCAGTACATGTCTATTGTTATAAGAAATTTTAAACACGGATCCTATCACAAGTATTAATAAATATTTTTTAAGCAATTGCAATTATAAATTATACTGAATTGAAAATTTTATAAAAATCATAGAACAAGCTAATTTCAGAATGTACATTTTCGCATAGAATTTTGAATAAGCATTTTATTGCACGAAAAATCGAATAAGCATTGTCTTGCACCAAAAAGTGAATAAGAATCATCTTGCATTCGTTTTTCAATAAGCATTATACGAACAGGAGGCGTCGATATATAAAAAAATTAAATATTTGTTAATTAAATTATTTGTATGGGCCCTAAAGGTTTTGCCCCTTATGCGAGTTGAATTTTTTTAAAAAAGTGAGAATAAATTTTTGTTAAAAACGCGTTTTTAATTGTTTATAGTCATTGTAAATATTACTTTGTTGATGTAAAAAAAAGTTCATTCTTTGGACTTAAAAAAATTGTTGAGCAGGACATTCATAATGGCTAAGAGCAGGGGCCCTGCTGGTGACCTCGCAAATTCTGGTGCTCTCGTGGTTTCTCCTCATGGATCTTCCACGTGGGCCCCCGACAGGGGCCTCTGAGCAGTGGGGCTCGAACGTGGTTTTTCAGACGGGTAAACTCAAATATTTTGTTAATAGTAACAATCGAGATTTTCTATCGTAATTTCTTGTTGGAATTTCCTGTTGAAAATTTCTAGTAGAATTTCATGGAAATAGTTTCTAAGCAACATTTGTACTTGGTGTAAGTTATTAAATTATATTAATAAGATATTAGTTTAAAATAAAGTAATATAAAATCAATTAGAGTTCTGCACGGAGAGAAAGGAATAGTAGACACATCCAGATCGAAATTTCGAACTAACTATGGATCTCCCAACCAAAGTTTATATGGATGATATAGCCATATGTGAAAATCCATAGCATGAATTGAGTTGGATAAGACAACAATATTCTGCTCAACAATATTTTTATAGATATCTCTTCCAGACCTTTTCTTTCCGTGTATTAAAATAAAATAAATTAAAAATGAAACTATTTAAAAATAATTAAATATTATATTTATGGTTCGCTAAGATTTTAACCAATAAAGGTTTCAATAAATTAGAGACTTGAATCTTTTAAAATATTAATTACTTTATATATATTTTTTAAAATAATTTTCTATGACTCCCGTTTATATAATGATTATGGAAAAACAAATGCAAGATCATTCTTATTTAGTTTTTAGTGCAGAATAATTCTTATTAATGTTTCTTTGCAATAAAATGCTTATTTAAAATTCTATATTAAAAAATACAATCTGAAATTAGCTTACACTATAAGTTACATAAAATTTTTAATTTAATATAATTTTTAATTACAATTGCTTAAAACACATTTCTTAATACGAGAGAGAGAATCTATGCTTAAAGTTTCTAATAACAGTAGATACGCACTGAAATTCTTAGATATTTAATTGTAGTTTAATATTAAAAAGATGATTTTGGGTTACATTTATTATTTTGTCAATGGCAATTGTTTTGCACACAATTTTTAATAAGACTTTTCTTGCACGGAAAATCGAATAAGCATTGTCTTGCACCAACACACAAAAAACCCAGTCTCATTTTTGTTGCATCTCAAAATGAGACTATGTTAAACGCCATAGAACGTGGCGCCACCTAAGAGTCTCATTTTTGTTGCAACTCAAAATGAGTAGCGTATGATACTCATTTTGAGACTAGGTTTTTTCAGTGACAAAGTGAATAAGAATCATCTTGCATTCGTTTTTCAGTAAGCATTATATGAACGGGAGGCGTCGATTGATGACTTTACTATATACATTATGTAAGTGATAAAATTAAAAAACGAAAAAATTGTGATAACTTATGATCTGTTAAAAAAATTTATTCGTTTTTACCATTCTCATCAGTTTCATTTCCAATTGATGTGTTTGATAATTGTGGCAGCATTCTTTTTTTCTGTAGGGCAGTAATTTTTTTTTCCAAAATAATTTGCTGGCGTTTTTTTAATGAGTCCTCTTGAATTGTCTATTGTAAAATTTAACTTATTAAATTCGTATATTATTAGTGAATATATTCATTGAAAATTTGAGAGAAATAGTTAGTAAACTAATTTAACGAAGAAATATGGAAGGAAAGAGAGATGATTAGTGCTAGAGATATATACAAATTCCTTAGAAAATATTTAATGATATGGAGAAAGTTTTAGGTAGAAAAAAAGTGTATCAGAAGCAGAAATGATGAGAAACTGTTAGAAGAGTTTAAATTCATGTTGTTATAAGTTCACATAGTGAAGTATGTAGGGCACGTTACCATTAAATAACATGATCTTAAGACGTTATAAATGAAAAAGTCACCATTCATTTTTTGAATTGTTGTTTTAAATATCGAGCCAATAAAGACAAAATACCAAAATCAATTTTTGAAAAATATATTCTTTGGTTGCATTTTTAATTTACAATAGAGCTGTGCAAAATAATTCGAACCGAACTGTTCGAATTTTTTCGCCTAGTTCGAATGTCGAAAATTCGACATTCGAGTTAACTTAGTTCGAATGTCGGTTTTTCGACATTCGAATTAGCTCAGTTGGGATGTCGAATATTCGACATTCGAGTTACTACAAAATTCGAACCGAACCAAGTTGTTTTCGGTTTTAGTACGCTAAAATGTCGAATTCTAAAATTCGACATTTCAGTCGCCCAGTTCGAATGTCAAATATCCGACATTGGACATTTTGGCGTCCAAAAACCTAACAAAACTAGGTTCGGTTCGAATTTTGCACAGCTCTAATTTATAATCTAATTAAATGCTTGACCTCATCTGGAAACAGTATGTGAGCCGACGTTTTGTTATTGAAATTGCAAAGTCTACATGATATAAATGAAACTTGTGTACCTATTTTATGCTTATGGTAATTTAATAGTACATGACCTATAAGTCCTTCGCGGTAGGCCTGCTCATAGTACGAGACACCTATATCAACACAGCTATAATTATGCACAGGTACTTCGGCTAGTATAAATCCCAACGCAGCTGTTGATTTTTTGGAATTTTTTACATATTTTAGAAAGTTTGCTGCAAATTTTCCTCAAGTTTAATAAAAAATTGCTATTGCATTTTGTTATTTGCCGTAAGTTTGATGCAAACTTGCTAAAAATTTTGCTAAAAAATATTGTGCTGTGTGGGTAAACAATTTTTTTAAAATAATTTTTTCAAAAATTAAGTAAAAGAAAAACTTTGTAAAAATATTTTTAAAAATCCTTAAGTCTGATATTAAATATTGTTCAGCGTAATAACCATTAAAGTTTTAAGGTAATCCATAAAAAAATTTTTAAAGAAATTTATCACCATGTCACTATTTCAAACATCAAAAAATTTATCTACACTGAGAAAAAATGATATTAAATCAATGTCATATTTGATTGAATTATTTAATGGTGTCATAACGGGCTGCCTAACTTATATATTATATTGCATAATTTTAAAAGTACAGATATTAATATTTCAATAGTCACTTAATAAAGTTTTTTAATTTAAAAACATCATTTTTATGATACCAATATTTGTGTATTTAATTCTTTTCAGTCTAATAATACCATACTGTTAATTCAATTAAGGAAGGTTTCTCATTAAAAAGTAGTTTAATATCGGGCTCGATATTTTTCTTATATATTAAAAATATAAAGAAATTTACATTTGCGTACATTTGACTTTTTATTTTACTTTAAATAGTTTTTTTTTAATTTTTCGTTTTAAGCAATATACTTTTAAATTAATAAATGAGTTATTAAATTAATGACGAGAAATACAGTAACATATGGAGCTATTTAATTCAACATTTATTGGTCAAATAGACATAGAGATGAGTCCTCTGTATTCGAAATAATAGGTATGTTCTTCTAGGGTTAAGAAGAGAGAGAGAGAGAGAGAGAGAGAGAGAGAGAGAAGAAACAAAAACCTGGTTCTTTGCAATATTTCGAAAAAGCTTTTTGAAAAAAATTTTTGTCCTTACTTTTTACCACACCGTTAACAAATTAGCCCAAAAATATATACATTTTGAAAATGGTAACGAGCATGAAGAAAGACTTTGCAAACTACACAGAGAAGTAAAATAAAAGTAAATTGCTTGACTAGGCAAAAGTGGCATAACTGGTGTACTAGTTATGCTGTAACTACTTGTAACTATACATTTTACTCTCTCTTAATAAAATGTAACATTATTTAAATCCATGGTTGAAATTCATGAAACCTACATTCATTATTTATTAAACCAATTGTTGTTTATAGAACTCATCCCGTACAGAAATCGCTACTTTTGTTCCCGATTACTGACCTGGCCCCGATTTAGTGGCCCCAACCAGGGCCATGCCGGGTTTGTCCAAAGATCTATAAACAGCACACAATGGGATTTTTTTACAATTTACTGTTCAAAACTGTCTACAACCTACAATTCTTAACCGGTTTGAGTGTTCTTTATTTTAAATTACAGACGAATAAATTCTGAAAACTACTCTCAATGCCAATTTTTTAGTTTTTATTTGTTTATATGTTTTATTTTCAATCAAAGTTAACAAATTAATACAATTTTTAAAAAGAACATTTATTTTCTTATTCCGTTGATGCATCTATGATATAAATCAGTTCAAATTAATTCAATATGACCACCACACAATTAATAAACCAAAAAAAAATTTATATTAATTGTTATAAAAAATATTAATTAACAAATAGTTAATGTTTGTTCCTTTCCATCAAAATTTTTTTCTTCACGTTTACTTTTTTTATTTTATTAAATTTTTTTATTAAATCATTTTATTTGTTCATTTTGTCTTAACATATATTGTTCAAATGAACCTTAATTAAAGTAAAAATAACAAAAAAAATTTTAAAAAGGCAGGAACCAAAGTTAACTTCATAATTTTTAATTGAAATTGTTTATAACAATTTAAATGAATCAAAAGTAAAAAAGAAAATCTGTAAATAAAATGTTTTGGTGGACAGGATCATAAGTTAACTATTTTTTAATTAGTATTATTTATAACAATTTAAATAAGTTATTTTTTAATCATAAAGAAAAAATATTTTTCAACTGAACTAAAATTAAAAAGAAAATGTAAAAAAAAAATTTTTGAGGAGAAATCTAAGTTAACTATTTGTTAATTAATGTTGTTTTCAACAATTGAAATAAATTACTTTATGGTTTATTAATTCTCTGCTGGTAATATTGGATTAATTTCAACTGATTTAGATCATATGCAGTAACGAAATAAGAAAATAAACGTCCGTTTTAAAAAAATTGTGTTAATTTGATAACTTTGATTTAAACTAAAATTTATAAACAATTAAAAACAAAAAAATTTGCCTCGAGCGATGTCTTAAGAACTTATTTCCCTTTAATTTAAAACAATACATCAAACATTTAATTAATATATTATTATTTATTAATTAACAGGTATATCACATACACGGAAAAAAAAAGTCCATCAACCATTAATGGATTAGTATATTACTTTGAGACGGGACTCTTTTTCCGTTGATGGTTACTTAACTTCACTTAACGATTGAAAAACATCATTGAAGTATTAAAAAAGAGTCATGGAATGATTAGAATGCCAGTATGTGACCAATTGTTTTAGATTTAATGGTGAATTATTATATCAATGAATGTTTGAATGTTTACGAATCATTAGTAAAGTTTGTGAAACGTTAGTTGACTCGTAGTCTAAATCGGTGCTCTTCACCAGCGCATTGTTGCGCAGTGTACCGATGCGCATTTCTTCCGGTTTCTCTATAGTCCATGTGTTTTTGCTGTCTGCTATACAAATCCCTATATACTATTATGTGTAATGTGAATATTTAACTTAACTAATAATTTGCAGTTTGATTGCGTCTAGAAATTGACCTCGATGAAAATATATTTTCTTTTATATTTCTCGCTAATTAAAAAGTAGTTATTAGTGCAAAATCATTTCTCACAAGTTGTGAAAAATTTTGTTATTTGGTATATAAGAACAGTTCGCTTCTAAACTTAAAGTGTTATAAGTGTGCGTTTCTACGTGTAGTTATTATAAGTGCGAAAATGTATTGGTCTAAAGCGTCTAAGAGTGTAAATAAAATATCGGAACTGTGCAACGAAAAAATGTGTTTATTCTGTACCAAATAGTGTCTAAAATTAGGGATAATTCTGAAAGAATAAGTTGAATTTTTTGAATGCTTTTGATAGTCATGGAAAATTTAATAGACAGTTTTCTAAATTTTAGTGAACGAGTTTTATATATTGTGACTCCAAGTATGTTATCCATTCAATGATTTTGTGTCCCGTCTCAAAGTAATATACTAGTCTATTAATGATTGATGGACTTTTTTTTTCCGTGTAGTAATATAATAATAAGTTATTATTAGTTAATTACTTTTAGTATTATTATGAATTATTAGTAATACAATTTTTTAAATATTATTATGATATACGTATTAATTTATATATATATAATAATTTTTTTTAATAAATATGATACAGTCAATTTATTATGATAGCACTGTATATAACGGTCCCATAATTCAAAAGGAAGTCTAAGGGCGGTCGTCGCTTGATACAAAATATTTTTTAACTACAAAAATATTAATAATAATTATCAATATTGAAGAAATTACTCCTCATGTTTTTATAATGAAATAACGAGCTGTAATATAATAAATTCAGTCAGTATTGAGAGGGTTGCTAGATCGGGGCCCGGTTTGTCCCGACCTGGTCCCGGTCAAAATTTCTGCACGGGATAGTTTGTCAATAATAAATCTTATTTAAGACGGGAATAAGACAAACTTTAATATTTAAAAAATAAAACTGTTCCGCCTTGAAAAGACAAAGTGAGCGGCATATGTGTATTAAAAAGTTTCTCTAAGTAAAACTAAAAAAGATAAATCTTAAAAACTTTTTTTTTAGTTGAAATCATAAGCTTTCAAATGATACAAATTAACTTGGATTTAGAGAATAATTTCCCAGATTTTTACCGATATGAAAAAAAGTGAGCGAGTTCACCTCAGTCTCCCCTATTCCCTTATTTAAATTTATTTATTTTTAATACAGGTTTCATGAAATTCTCACTGAGATTTTAATTATTTTAATAATTAATAAAATTAATATTAAAGTGAAAGAATTTATCAAACATCCGAATCAATCTCAAAATAATTCTTATTAAGCTCTTGAGTTCATACGTATCGACAGTACAGCCATCCTGAATACAGAAACCTGCTTTTCCAGAAAATATTTTTCAAAATTAATTAATAATTTTAAAATTATCAAACAACTCAGAAAAAATTGATTAGCATGGTGGGATACGAGCCCACGGCCTTTCTATTGCCGGTAGTGATAATTTTTTTTTGGTAATTTTTAAATTATTAGGGGAGAATGGGGAGTTATGAAGCATGGGGAGTTGTGAAGCACGGCCATAGATCTCGCATAGTAATTGTTTTGATAGATGTCACTTACTCTGAATATTTTTTCACCTAATATCTTCGTTTTGTAATTGGATTCATTCCGATAGAAGATATTTTGCATATCTTTCAAGACAATGTGTTCAATTTTTCGTTTATAAAGTTTTTTTGTGTGCTCCATTTTGCAGAATTCTTACAAAATTCGCGAACAAATCAAAAAGATAAGTTCACCCATATAATACCCAGCAATGATTAGGTTCTCGAAATTTAAAACGATTTATGCAAAATCGCAATAAAGAATATTTATCAAAAAATATAATTTTTAGCGATTTTTAGTAGTGCTTCACAACTCCCCATGATTTTTAAAAACTTGAAAAAGCAGCTTTTTAGTCCAACTGAAAAAAATTGTTGATTTTATTTTATTTCATGCAAATTCTTCAACCAGTAAGCATATTTGAAGACCCTCTAGAGATTCAAGTGGAGAAAATTTGAAATAAAAATTTCTTTTTGAAGTTACAACTCATAAACAAACAGTGCTTCATAACTCCCCATTCTCCCCTAATTAATTTCAAAAAATATTTTCTGGAAAAGCAGGTTTCTGTATTCAGGATGGCTGTACTGTCGATACGTATGGAACTGAAGAGCTTAATAAGAATTATTTTGAGATTAATTCGGATGTTTGATAAATTCTTTCACATTATGTTTAAAAATGTTTTAAAATAATCTTCAAAACTTCAATTATCTTTAAAAAATAAAATTTTTCTAAAGAATTCAATTATTTGAAAAAAATATTGATAAAATTCTAAGTAAGGTAAATGACCCAGTCACCGCACGGCTAAGGTTAACTCTTAATGTTTTGAACTTTTTAAAATATAAAATTAATTGTATGGTGGTAATAAATATATTATTTTGAAGGATAAAGTATTTAAGTTTCGAATGCAATGCTGGGAAACCATTTTTATCTATTTAATGCTTGAAAAACTTATTATAAAAGAGCAAAATCATTTGGCCCAGTGCCTGAACGGAAAATTTAGTGTTGTCCCAGTCGTGCAGGCCCAGTCACTGAACGCTACGTTCTGGAACTGGTACACTTATTATTTGACGTACGAGTTGATAAATTCTCAATTTTATAATAAAAGAGGGGGAAAAACGAATTATCATTTGTAATATGCATTTTATATTCAATCATAATGAGTATAAAACTATGGCGAACATTAATTTCAGTCAGGTAATAAATATTTTATTATTCGAAAGTTAAGCAATGTCTAACGAAAAAAATAAAAAAATGGTCGCTCATACGATGGATTCATGAACATGTGCGAATAAATAATTTTTTGTAAGAAAATGAAAACCTAATATTTAAGAAATTTATATTATTTGACAATCTGAAACATTTATCTTTTCATAAAATATAATTTTAAATAAAAAAATTCAAAACAGTTCTTATTTTTACTTAATTTATGAATAAACGTTCAGCCACTGGTACACGTGCGGTGACTGGGTCATTAACCTTAAACATTCTATTAGTTTTATAAATAATAAAAACTCATCATAAAATTTCAATGATTTTTAATACAATTTTAATCGAATTCCTCAACAAATGTAATTATTCTTGAACATTTTATTTTCGTCAAAAAATTCAGTTACTTACAATTTATTGATAAAATACTTTAGGAGAATTCAATTTTTAGATACTGATTTACTCTATAAGTTATTCATTCTTATATTTAAAAATGAATTTCAGTAAATATTTCACATATTATTAAATTTAATTTATTAAATTAAATATTAAAAGAATTATATCATGAATTTTTTTAAATAATTGAATTTTGAAAAAGATTTAAATATTTCTGGTAAAAAAATTTAGTTACGAAACAATTTTAAAGTTATTTTTAAAAGGTAATTGTTTTTAATAAAATAGTGTGTAATAAATTTAATTAAAACCTGTCGCCTTTCATTATTTGTTTCCGTCTCTTCATTGTCCTCTTCAGACTCGATAATAGTGTCATCTTCGTGGTTGCATTTCGTAAACCTCCATCGCGAGTTTTGGACTAAAATTTTTATATTATCCTCCAAGTCCTCCTCAGATACTTAAAAATAATATTTTATATACTATTTGACGCTCTACGATGAAAGGAACGTTAAGTGCAAAAAGTTAATTTTGAGTTATTCATATCATTCTATATATTTTTTGAGTTACTCTTTCATATACAAAGTAATAAATAATTTCTACTTATAGGTTTTTTGTTATTAATGTCTGAAAATGAGCTTGTTTAATGTTTAAGTTTTGTTCCGAAAAGCAGCACTGTTATTTTAAAGATTATTTACACTTATTATTTAATTTTCTAAGAAATGTCAAATACGCAGAGGTATAAATGAAAATGAAGAATCTATAAAATTTTGAGTTGGTAACGGTTTTTGTAACAAATAAATAACTCTTTGATATTTAATTTATCTGTATAAGCATTTACTGATTTTCATGTCATAGTAAATAACTAGGATTAGATGTAGTAGTATAACAACAGGTACTTTCAAGGCTAATTTATGTTGTTAAATTATTAAATGAAAAACATGTGAAATGAAATGTTAATTTTCCAAATATTAATTCTAATGATGAATTTCAGAAAATTTATTTCTTTAATAAAATTTTACATTTGTCACAACAAAACCTTCAGAATAAATGTTTTTTCTCTAATAAATAACGCCTGGATTTTCAATTAATCTGAATAAGTATTTACTGATTTTAATGTCAACCAAATAGCCATGGCAAGATGTAAAGTATAAGTAAAAACGGACGTTTTGAAGTCTAATTTATTTTTGTTCTTCAATTATTAATTGAAAAATATGTGATATAAAAAGTTTGTTTCTAATATATTAATTCTAATTGAAAAAATTTAGAAACATTATTTCTTCAATGAAATGTCACATTTATCAAATTATTGTCTTTTCAAAAATGAAATGTTGCAAAAAATAATTTTAATTTTAGTAGTCTATAACAAAAAGATGTGTAAATATGTAAAATTTTCTTGTACCTCCAAGACAGCCTATCTGTGCTTTATAGTAACGTGAATCATTGTCCCATTTCACGTCATAGCACTTTTTTCTGTTGAAATCCAACCGATTTTTCGGCATTAATAAGTCTTTAACATTTTCTACTGTCGTTTTGTAAAACGATTTGTCACAACAAAACCTGCAGTACACATGTTGAAGTTGTGTTTCTGACATTTTTAATTATAAAATGTCCTGTAAACTAACAGAAGTTACTGTTCAAATTATTGCTATTAAAAGATAGCTTATTGTTAAATAATTATTTAACTTAAAATTTTATTTAGAACTGAAACGAACACTTAATTATATTTTTAAAAAATTAAATAAATATTTTATTTTATAGTGTCCAATCCACTTTTGTTTTAAAATGTTCTATTTCGAAGAAACACTATCACAAATCATATTAACTTTATATTCAAAATATTCTTTTAGATTTTCTCAATACAACAAACAAAACACTACTTCAAGAGAGAAACGCTTGACTTGAAATGAAATTTACAATGACAATCGGCTTATCATTTCACAATATTGTGTTTTGTAAATAAAACAACTGTCATGCAGATGGAGTCTTGATCACTTATTTTGATTATATATAATCTGTTTTGATTTATGAATATTCTTTTAAAATAAAAAGTTAATTCTTTAAATATTAACTCTTATGCGAAAATTTATAACCTGCATGTTTTTACTAAACTGTAAGATTTTTCAGATTATTTTCTTTGCTAAATTAAATGATGATGCAAAAGAATAAAGGAAGTGGATTCTAAAACCGGCTCTTAGCTCGAAGACACGCGCTAATACCAGTCAATAATGCAATGAGCACGTTTGGGCAACTCACTACTACCAGACTGATATTAGCGCGTGTTTCCGAGCGAAAAGCCGGTTATAGAATCCAGCTTCTCAATTTTAAATATTGCTTATTGTCATTATATAGAATTATTTATCACAATAAAGTTGACGACGACATTATGCAATAGGGTGGTCCAAAAATACATTGAGAAAAATGTAAGAATTTTTTTGTTCTCACCCTCCAGAATTGAAGTTTGTAGGAAAAAATACCCCTGATTTGTCTTCGTAAAAAAAGAAGATTACCTCGTGTCTCAAAGCCCTTTAAGTTTCTTATGTATTTTAGATGAGAAAAAACCATTTTTCACAAATTTAAATTAAAATCTAGAGAAAATTTTTTTTCACTCGGTTAAGGATGTTTTTCATCCAGAGTGTGTGAGGAATAAAATTCTTTTACATATTTAACAAATTTTTTAATTTTAATATTTTTTATAGTTTCTAAAAATTCTCAAAAAAGCATAAAAAACTGGACAAGTGCGAGTACAACTCGAACTTGTCCAATTTTTTTATTTTTAGTTACAAAATTAAAGGCAGAAAACAATTTCTTATATATTCTCTTAAAACTTTATTCTTCTTTAAAATATTTAATGCCTCTTGTTTTAACTAAAAAAAATTCAAAAAAATGTTTTGAAAAAAATTCAAAAAACCTTTTTGAAAAATTTTTTTTTTTAATTTTTTGAAAAAAAATTCAAAAAACTTTTTTGAAAAAATTTTTAAAAAATTTTTTGAAAAAAAAAATTCAAAAAAATTTTTAAAAAAAATTCAAAAAATTTTAAAAAAATTTTTTTGTCGTCAGACTGTTATAATAACACTAGTATACCTATTTTCAGTTCATTAGGTCAAATAATATTAAAATTAGAAAAAAAATTTTCAGAGCAATATTTTTCCTGTAATATTCGCGTTAAAATAAAAAATGCCAAATTTTAGCCCTCCATGTTGAATAGTTTAGATGTTAATTTGTGGAGGAATGGTCACTTTTTTGGCAAAAATCTTGTTATTTCCTTGACAACGCTATGGCCATCACCTCCAATCACATTCTCTATTTTTTTCCTGTAATCTACGTCTGAAAATATGTATTTGTGCCAAAGAGCTCTCTAGCTCAAATAGTTTAGCCGCTAGAAGGGGGGGGCACGATTTGGCTACGGACTATTGGAATACAATTGGCTTCACGAATTTCAAAATGTACAGCAAATAGAAAATTAAGTTCATTATCAGTTAATATTTAAATTACAACTATTAAAAAATAACTAATAATTAAATATTTATTTCATTAAATATTTTATTTATAACTAAAAAGAACACATAGTTAATTTTTTAAAAACTTTAAATAAATATTTTATTTTTTAGTATCGAATGCATTGTTATTTTATAGGTTATTATACTTATTACTTAATTTTATAAAAAATTTTGAATACGCAAAGGTACAAATAACAATGAAGAAACCTTGAAATTTTGACTTGGTAATCGCTTTTCTAATAAATAAATAACTCCTTGATTTTCAATTTATCTGTATAAATATTTACTGATTATAAGGTCAAGAAACAAGATGTAAAGTATAGCAACAGACACTTTTAAGTTTAAATTTTTTTCTTTAATTATTAATGCGTAATCTATAAATTTCTTAATTTAAATATTTGTAAAATAAAAACTTAATTTTTCAAATATTAATTTTCATGAGAAAATTTATAAACTTCAATTCTTTAATAAACTGTAACATTTTTTAGATTATGTTTTCTTTGGTAAGTAAAATGTTGCAAAGAAATTGAGAAGCTGAATTCTGGAACCAGCTCTTAGATAGAAGACACGCGCTAATACCATTCAGTGAGCTATAAGCGCGTTTTGGCCACTTTCTGCTACCCGACTGATATTAGCGCAACACTTTTAACACGCAACATTTTTAATCGACGCTGTGTGGTTTTATCACTACATTGGTGTTAAAATAACAATAGAGGCTGTTAAATTAATACTAGAGGGTGTTAAATTAACATACATTTTAAATGGGGTTAAAATAACACCAAAATTGTGTTAAAACAACATAATCTGAAAACTACACGCAACATATTTAACACTTATTTTTTTCTGTGTTTATAGAATCCAACTCCTCAATTTTCACTTAACTATCACACCATTGAGATTATCTTTTTGAAAAGTAAAATATTACAAAAGACCAATTTAAATGTAACATAAAATATATATGAGTAGTCGGATCGTATAACGACATACAACATTTTAAGGTGATATTAGTTTCAGCGTTTTCTTCAAAAATCTTAATAGATACGAAAATTTTTATTAGAAGAAAAAAATACTCAAGAAAATTTTTTATTTAGAAGTAATTAAAAACTTTTTTCTTTATTAATTTTCAAACTTTTAGAGGTCAACTAATATCGCTTTAGAAAATTTATGTGTCGTTATAAGATCCAACGACTCATAGTAGAGAAATATGAAAATGTTTAATTTTCATCTTACCTTTCAATACGAAGATTGCAGGATCCACTGCGAATTTTTTTTCACACACTTTTCATTTAAATATATCAAAAACACTACATGTTAAAAAAATCCTATA
Organism: Leptopilina drosophilae; assembly: GCA_032873175.1. Classification (NCBI taxonomy): domain Eukaryota; kingdom Metazoa; phylum Arthropoda; class Insecta; order Hymenoptera; family Figitidae; genus Leptopilina; species Leptopilina drosophilae. The sequence goes on along the minus strand of JAVJHS010000056.1, from coordinate 57,091 downwards.
TCCATACGAAGATTTTGTGTCAAATTGCGGCCACCCCACACTACTAAATAAAATATTATCCCTAACATGATAATGTTCTTGAAACAATTTGTCATTTTAAAAATATTTACAAATTTTCTTTTAAAATTAATTGTTGAAAAGAATATACAATTTAGAGAAAAACTATGAATTTAGTTCCTTAATATTGAATTGGTTAGTAGAATGGAAAAAAGATATTTGTTTTGAAGTATATACATTGTGAATTAAACTCTTTTCCAGGCGGCACATGATAACTAAAAAACAGCAAAATGTTAACATTTACACAAATCGATAAGTAGAAGTTATAAAAAAGTGCCCGCTGGGTTCTTTTGAAAGTAAACAAGTACCGAAATTTTGAAATACAAACTATAAACAGAAATATTTAAATACTAAAGAAATAATATTCAAATGGTTGAAAATTGGATTTAAAAACTATTTCTAAACAGAAAAGAAATTTTCTAACAAAATTTAATACATATTTAATATCAAAAATAAAAATATTTTCAGTCTCATTAACATATTATTATTAAATCAATTTCTTTTAATTGGATAGCATTACAAGTAAAGTTTAGTCTATTTTTTATTTTTATTAATAAAGATTTTTAAACTAGTAGGGATTGTAAATAAACATCATCTAAACAAAACCGTATTTAGGCCTTATCATTATTGAACAAAATATATCATACGGTCAAACAACCAAAAAATTACTAAAGATTTTTAAACACAATTTAGGAGAGAATTCTTTTACAAAACTGTGTAAATGATTTTACTTGATTTTTTAATACAAAAATCTAAAATTTGAAAATTGATACTCGACCCCTTTCGTCATGGCACCCTTTATATATTAAATATTTTCTCTCATTTTGTATCGCAAATGTAAACTAAAACGCGTTATAAAAAACCATTTGAATGTATTAATCCTTTCTACAAACACAGGACACTTAACAAAAAATTTAAAATGATAACTACGTTGATCTAAATTAAACACACTTACCTTATCAGATAAGAAACAATTATTATATTTACGAATAATAATTACTTCTAATTTCAATACTCTTCTAACATTGTTGAAACTTTTTCATGGTACTCATAAACATAACCTACATTTTAGATCCACTGAACCTAAGCACAATTCACAGGGCATACACATTTATTAAGGTACACTCTCACCCAGTGATGGACATGAAATATACGTTATGTAAATTATAGGATTATTTTACATATTTTGGGTATGTAAGTTATGGAACGGTCACAGCTCGGCTGCCTGCCTGCAGGTCGTTATGGCAACACATAAGAGTAAGAGAGTCAGACAATTTAATTATTCGTCTCCTCTCTTTTACTCTCGTGGCGGCTACCTGCGCAGGCAGGCAGCCGAGGTGTGACCATGCCATTAGAGTGCAGTTCCATGGTGGTTAATTAGAAGAATAGTGGAACAGTTTTGACCAATCAGATGACTGGATTTTTTAACACTTATTTTGATTGGTCAAATCTATTACACTACTCCATTATTCTACCAGCATGGGACAGCACTCTTACTTCAAAAATTGCACAATGCATTTTTTATGGTGGAGAGTTAAATACATATTTTACTTATGTCAAGACTAACGCAGAATAGAATCTTTAAACGGAACCGCAATCGTGACCGTACCGTAAAATGAGTTAAAGAAGGATAGGTATATTGTTTATCCTTCTTTAACTTATTCTTTCTGTAACGCTAACGATTGCGGTTCCGGTTAAATATTCATATATCTCTATTTCTCTCCCTCTCACGGTCTAGTTACAAAACACAACGCAAAACGTTTGCCTATCAAAATAAATGTTAAAAAGTCCAGTCATCTGATTGGTCAAAACTGTTTCACTATTTTACTAATCTCCCAGCATGCTTCGGTCTTCTCAAGCTGCACTTACACGTCTGCAGGCAGCCTGCCTGTCTGCAGGTTGTCATGGTAATATACAAGAGTAAGAGAGTTAGTGAATTGGAAATTCTCTCTTACTCCTGTTGCTCCTGCCTGCGCAGGCAGGCAGCTTGCAGAGTGTAACCGCAGCTTTAAGGCCTAAGCACAACTGCTTCGCGAATGTCGTTCGCGAACGCTAAGCATGAGTTAGTAAAGGACACAGCAATATTTCTGTCCTTTTCTAACCCATGCATTGCGTTCGCGAACGACCAGGGTTGCCAGAATGGGCTACAAACCGCGATTTGGGCTATCTCTTGCATATATTTCGCGGCCTAAATTTTAAAATCGCTACAAGTGGAGATTGAGCTATATTTTAATTAATGACTGCAGTTTTAGGGCTTTATGTCGATGCATAGCAACTTTCATTTAAAATCATATACGAAAATCATATTTCTGGATTTTTCAACCAAGTAAATAACAAAAGATATTAAAATTAATACTTCATTAATTTTATACAAAATTAACTTACTTGAAAGTACATATTTTACTTGTATAAAAATATCTATTCTTCGTCAAAAACCTCTAATGAGACAAAATTACGTTACTAAAAACCGCGATTTGGGCTACATCCCTATTTTTAGACGTTTTTTGGAGCTTTAAATATTACCGCGGTTTTTGGGCTACATCAGCATCTTCTAATTGCGGTTCTCTTTGCCAGAAATCTGGCAACCCAGCGAACGACTTTCGCGAACCAATTGTGCGTTGGTCTTTATGCTACTTCATGTAAAGAATTAATCGAAAAAGCGAAGCTTTTTCAACCCAACCTCCTTTCCAAACCGAAGTTCTATACAATTAAGCAAACATCAATTATATGATACACTATAGGGATAAACGATTCTACTAGATGCTGTTTGGAATCAAAACGATTCTCATACTGAGAATCGATACTTTTTCGATTCTTCCAAGTATCAATTATTTTGGGCATTCGATACTTTCTTATGAGAGAATCGAATACATATGTTGTGATGACTTTTTTCATTGCATTTTTTTAGTTTTTCCACTTAAGGCCAACGCAGAATAGACCTGTAACCGGAACCGCAATCGTAACCGTAAGCGTAAGAATGAGTTAGAGAAGGATAAACAATATACGTATCCTTCTTTAATTCATTCTTACGGTTACGATTCCGGTTCCGGTTACAGATCTATTCTGCGTTGGCCTTTAAAAATAAAAAATTAATAATTGTTTCACTAAAAGTTACTTAATATTTAAATTAATAATTATATAATTTTTGGTAATTAAAGTTAATTACTATTATTTATTACACCCAAACATATATATGCTTTCCTTCCGTTTGGGTTATGCGCATTAAAAATCAATTTAAAAACGATGAGCAGAACTAAACCGGAAGGAAAGCTTAGGGGCCGTTCAAAAAATACGTAACGCTATTTTTCGGAAATTTGGACCACCCCCCCCCCCCTCTCCCCCCACGTAACACAATTTTATATACATTAGCGCCATTTTTTCTCCTTACCGTAACAAGTTGCTTGATCCCCCCTCCCCCCAAAACGCGTCACGTATTTTTTGAACGGCCCTTTATATGAATTTGGGTGTATACATTTAAAAAGAACGCAATTTTGAAGGAGCATTCAGACCTCTGCAGACTGCCTGCCTGTGCAGCCAGAAGATTGTTCACACCTCACTTTTCCCGTTGAAAAATGCGGGAAGATTTGAATTTTAATAGATATTTAAATCTTCCCTCATTTTTCAACGAGAAAAGTGAGGTGTGAACAATCTTCTGGCTGCACAGGCAGGCAGTCTGCAGAGGTCTGAATGCTCCTTTATTGTACTCGATTCCGCGATACTTTTCAAAAAGAATCGATTTTTAGAAATCTATATTTTTGAGGAATCGATACTTTTTAGGGGGGATGATCGTCCGCCCCTAATACACTACTGGAGTTGGACCTCCTGTTTCTAGTCTACTTGATTTTTTCTTCCATTTCTAAGAGTACGTTTACACGACTTTTGGAAACACCGTCTTATCTCTTTCTCTCCTACGGCAGAGGCATAAGTTTGGCTCACTCTACATTTTCTTAGTTTCCAAAAACAGAAAATGGAGATTGTAACAAACTTATGCCTCTGTTATAGAAGAGAGAAAGACAAGAGTGGTTTTTCCAAACGTCGCGTGAACGTACTCTAAAGCGCTTTCCACACACAGTTCGGTCTCGTTAGAGTGCAGTTCCATGGTGGTTGATTATGGCATGGTCACACCACGAGAGTAAGAGAGAGGAGACGAATAATTTAAATTGTCTGACTCTCTTACTCTTATATATTGCCATAACGACCTGCAGGCAGGCAGCCAGGCAGCCGAGCTGTGACCGTACCATTAAGGAGAGTCTACAATAAGTGCCATGAGCAAGTGCCAGTGCCAATGCCCAATACATTTTGAATGGGTTTGGCACTGGCACTGGCACTTGCACATGCATATTAGCACCTATTGTCGACTCTCCTTTAGAAGAATAGTGGAACAGTTTTGACCAATCAGATGACTGGATTTTTTAACACTTATTTTGATTGGTCAAATCTATTACACTACTCCACTATTCTACCAGCATGGGACAGCACTCTTATTGTACGGTCACAGTTCGGCTGCCTGCCTGCAGGTCGTCATGGTAATACATAAGAGTAAGAGAGTCAGACAATTTAAATTATTCTTCTCCTCTCTCTTACTCTCGAGGCGGCTGCCTGCGCAGGCAGGCAGCCGAGGTGTGACCGTGCCATTACTCTTCCTCCCTTGGCGCAACCGTGCAACCCTGATCCAATCTGTATAAGCGCCTCTCACGGTGAAAATAATTACTACGGTTGTAAACAAGGCAGCATGAAATATCTTGCTGCAAAATTTTATGAATTAAAATTTAAACCATCAATACAGCTACTAATTTAAGTGGACTATATGCATGTGTTATTACTTAGGAAATGTCGCCTACATTGAAATAAGAAAAAAACGTGCACATTGTATTTATGAAACTGTCCATCTTTAAGCCTTTTTCTTATTTGGTAAGTGTTTTTATTTTATTAATATTTTGTTAATAATTATTTTGAAATATAGAATATAAAATCAAATATTTATTGTAAAAAAAAATGTTGTTGAAACATATTTTATCTGTCATAAAATATAACATATTTAGACCAATGTATTTTTTAATTTAATATTAATATGACACAATTTGAATGTAATATTATACCGTTGTATAAAATTGTAAATAATTTTTCGATTAATTTTATAACTTTTTTATTAGGCTGCGTCTAAGAAGAAATAATAGTAATAATGTGTAGAAAAATATTTATAGTCTAGTCGCCCTGTGTTTTTTCGTGCCAAAATTGATACCTGAAGTCTAATTGTGGATTTATATAGTGTGGGGTATTTTATATGTTAAAATTGGTTTATTTGTTTACTTGCAAATGAATTTAAATCACTAAAAATGGCAATTTCTTATTTGTCTAATAACTTGAACAAAAGTTAACAAATTATTTCGATATTCTCCAAAAATATGCTTCTCAAGACCCTTAAGATGTATGCCAAATCTGAATCCGATCCGAGAAATAGTTTATGAGAAATTATATTTGTTTACTAAAAACATGATTTTTTAATATGGAATTTCTACATTTTTGGCTAGATGAAAATTAACTTCTTTTGTTGGGTTCTTTTCATGAAAGGCCAATCTATCAATTACAATTTGTAGTAAATTGAATTTTTACAAAAAAACTAGTTTTTGGGGGGAGAAATTTTTGGCTTATAAACAAATGAACACTACCTCAACAATTTTTTCTTTAACAATTTGGCATAAACGCCATTTGATTACATATTCTTTTCTGCAAATCTTACAAAAAAAATTTTTGATTTAGGTCAAAAGGGTGGGGAGATAATTTTTATTCAAAAAATTCCTGAGCCTTTAATTATTAATGTTTTATTTCTTTTTATCATATTTTTTAGTTGATTAATCATACTAATTATAAAAAAATTAATCTAAACATCTATGCACTAATTGTTCGTAAAAAAATTCTTAAAAAGTATGCAACGTTTAAACCTGCTCTAGGCAGCATAGTGGGGGAAATCATTAGTCGCTCGCGCCTAAGTTGAATTCAAACTTTCAAATTCGTAACATTTGTCATCACATTGTCATTGAAACAAATTGATAAATTTTAATCATTTTTGCTTCCTCGTGAGGAAGCTTTGTAGTCGTTTAATTTACAAAATTTTTAAAAATCTTTTCAACAAATTTTCTTCTATATGGGACTATGTTATATAAGACCCTGAACAATTGTCCGGATGTATGTGTGTGTGTGTGTGTGTGTGGATCCCGATTTTTGTGAACACGATAACTCGAAGAGGTTTTAACGAATTTGGCTAAAATTTACCAGGTATATTTATCATAAAAATATCTCGAACTGGATTGATAGACTTTAAAAAATTCTCAGAAAAAAATTTTTTTTTGACTTTTTTCCAAAAAAAAAATTTTTTTTAAAGTTGGTTATTGAAGTTAATATATAATATAATCTTATTCTTTGCATCAAGACGAATCGATTAGTATATAAAAAGAATAAATTGTATGAGAATTTATAGAGTTAATCACAATTAAAGCTGAAAAATTCGCATTTTTCTCAAAAAATGAGTTCTTTCCGCAAAATTATGTTGCTGTACAAGAAAATCTTACTCACTTATTTCTAAAATTTTATTCTTTGCATCAAGACGGATCGATTGATATATATAAAGTATATATTGTATTTAAATTTATAAAATTGAAACCAATTACAGACACAAAATTTGCATTTTTAATAAAAATTCATTTTTTCTTAAGAATCATGTTGCTGTACAATAAAATTTTATTATTTATTGAAAAATAAATCTAAAATCTTATTCCTTGCATCAAGACGAATCGATTGATGTATGTAAAATATATATTTTATTGAAAATTATAGAATTAATTACAATTAAAGATGAAAAATTAATTTTTTTATTAAAAATTTTATTTTGTTCATTTAGGATTAAAACAAATTTTATAAATATTTTTTTGATTTTATAAATATTAGATCATATTAGAAATTACTTAAAAATTAAATATACTTAACATGCTATAATTATAATTATAATTTCCGATTTGTTTTTTAAGAAATTTATAAATAATGTCAAAAAATTAATAATTAAAAAAATTTTTTTTTTGTTTTCTTTTAATTAATTTTTTCAAATTTTTTATTTTTAACTTCACGAATAATAAAAGCAACACTAATTTATTATTTTTACATTAAAAGAATTAAGGTTTTAGAAAAATGCTATTCACATAACTTTTTTATTATCCAAAATTGCACGGAGAAAAATAGATTTTATGTGATATAATCCACATTATATTTTTTATGATATTTTTACATTGTATATGGGTGAATCTTCTGAAAGTGACATTTTTGATGTCTGGATTAATTATACAAAATCTACTCTTTAATAATTATTATCAATTTTCATAGTGAAAGTTTAGCACTTATTTATCATTTTTAAAAGAAAATTTAATAATTTTATTCAACTTAATTTACGTAATAACTAAATTACTTTCATCTCCGAAGCTTTTTCAACATGTCTCCAATAGGACTTATATAATAAAATTAAATTTTTATGGATTTTTCCTATTCTCAGAAATTTTTCAAAAATATTGTCAGAAAGTACAATGTTTTTTCTATCATTATGTGCACTTAAAAAGTTTGTAGACCTCACTTTTATTTTTAATAAAAATGTTTAAAGTTTGTCTTCAGTTTTAGGTTAAAATTACTTTACAATGATTACTAACATTTTATACATTAAAAATGTCTTAAACAAAATTTTAATGCACATTGAAATAAAGCTGAGAATCTGGCATTTCATTTTCTTATATTTTATCTATAAAAAGAAGAAAAATTATTGCTATTATAATTAATTGAAATTTACATTTTTCTCCGAGTAAAAATTCAATTCATCTTCGAAGCCTTCCTTTTTAATAAATAAGTGAATGTAGAAGTAAATTTAACAGAATATTTCGATGGTAATATAAAACGAGGGTGTTAGATTTGTATATTTTACGAAAAAACATATTTTAATTACGCTTATAAATGTGAAAGAAAATTTATTTTTCATCTTCGAAGCTTTCTATCTCCAAAGCCTTTTCCTTGAAAGCTGCTAGTTTTTCTTTTGTTTTTGGTATTTACCTGCATTGCTTTGAAAAAATTAACCCAAATTACCATTAAATCAAATACTTTAAATAAATTTATATTAATTTTTAAGCAGTGTAATTTTATTTTGGATTTTATGAACGATAATAGTGTGGATTTTTAATAGAAAAGCTAGCCAATTAAATAAAATTAATTTAATGGAGCAAAAATAATATTTTTCAAAGGAATAAAACTTTAATATTTTTAATAATTAATTTTGCGAAACCTAAAAATCTTACTCTTGAGTATCAAATTAAGTAGTTTTAATAGAAAAACCATATAATTAAAAAAAAATTAATTGAAAAACTTAAATTTAAAAGTGTCGCTTTTAGAAGAATCACCCATAAGGTAAAAGTCCCAGTTATGGAACGTTTTCACCATGTTGTCCCTATTATGGAACAGTATTACAGAAATGAAAGTAAATGAAATTATAATTGGTGATAAGAATATTCTAGTCATTTCAATAAATTTTACACGATATAAGAATTATTATTTTTGTATACTATTTACTTTTAAAGGAAATTTTTAATTGTATTTTAGCTTTTAAATTAAGGTAAGCTGGGTTTTTTGTCAAACTAGCGTTACACATTACGTATACTTATTATTTTCATGTGAAATTATTATTATTATTATTATTATTATTATTATTTGATGGAACAGGAAGAAAATATACATAAAACAACCACAAATATTCTCAATATTTTCACTTGACTTTTCTACTCAAAAAAATTGGTTTTATAATTATCTGTTTAAAGAGAAGTTGTTCTTTGTATTTAATTCTTTATAGTTAATATTCAAATTGTTGAGATAAGATAATACAGATAGTACAAGTGCAAGGAGTCACAATTTAGTTAACATTTTTATTTCATAAAAAATAAACATTTTAGGAGCTAAATACTATTCACTAAATACCAACCATTCAATCTATACCCGAATTATTCATATTAACGCTCTTAATTCCAAGAAATATATCATACAATTTTAGTTAGCTTTAAAAACGTTCCATAATTGGGACCTTTACCTTATAGGACAGTTAACCAGAATTATAAAATTAAATATCTAAGTATTACAAATTTCAAATTATTGACCATATTAATTTGGATTATAAATTTGCATCAATATAATTGGTTTTCCGTAATTTTAAATAAATAAAACTTTGACAAATCAGAACTAATCCATAAATTTAAAAAATTATTTTAATATTTAATTGCCAAATAATAAAATTATGAAAATAAAAATTTGAATTTGTTGTTGCTAATAATTTATTTTATTAAATTAATTGATTAATTGATCAATCACTAAATTAATTTTTTTAAACTACTTAAAAAAATTATTATTAAAATTCTTATTAATTAAATAATATTTGATCAATTAATCATAAATAAATTCACAATCAAATAAATTCTTACTAAACACAAAATTTATACTTTGTAAGTAAGTTAAAATACTTTTAATAAAAGGTTAAAAATAATCTTCTCTTGTAATATTTAAACTAAAAAGGTTATAATCAATAATAAGCTAATGATAAATAAATGCATAATGTTATAATTGTTTTTAGATTTATAAAAATGAAATTACCAGAAATTCATAGACCTTGAAAATTAAAATAGCAGCACATGTAAAAAAGTTTGATCACAACAAAGTTTCAAAAATAATTTAAAAACATTAAAAGGATATTATTAGATTATAAAAGGTAATAATCAGATTATATTCAGTATAATCTTATTTTTTATATTCTTAATTGCATAATCCATTTATTAATGTATTGTAAAAGGTTACAAAAATGATTTTTGTCATTAACAACGTTTTTCAGACATTCTAACATTACAACTTTTTGGTAAAACAACTATACGTCCAATATTGTTAATTTACAAACATCTTTGTATTTCTTAATTAGTTACAAAGGTAATTTCTATTTATATTCAAATTAAATTGGAAAGGATTAATTACAATGATGTTTGTAAAATGGCATTGTTGTAAGTAATTGAAGTTTTACAAAAAAGTGTAAGGTTAAAACGTCTGATGTGATTCGAAATATGCATTACAACGTGTAATATATAAAATGAAAATATTTGAAAATAATATATTTTTTATAATGCATAACAAGACAATTCCTTTTTAAAATATACTGATAAAGGTAATTTTTATTTACCCTGACATTGGGAAAACCAAAAACATTACATATTTTTCAAAACATTATTTTTGTTTGCTTTAGACGCAGCGTTAACCCTCCGTCACACATCTTGGAAAATATTACTACTTTACACACGTTTAGAGGGAATCTCTCTCCACATTGTAAAATATGTAGTAAATTATTCTAAATTATAAAATTAATTTTCGGTCTCAAAAATGAAAATTACACATGCATATCTTCGAAGGAATTGCACTTTACATGTAAAAATAATGTAATATTAACAAATAAGCAAGAAAATCATTAAATAATTTATTTTAATTACATTTATAATATAATTCTTTCATTAACCAATAGTGGAACAAAAAATGTTTTGAAAACTTGATATTTTTTTTAACATAACCTCACTTTTTCGAGTTTTTTCTGGCTTAGAAACTTCATAATTAAATATTATCTATGTTTAAACTAAATGTTTTTTTAGAAATATGTTGAGGAGTAAATTGTCGAAAGGTATAGAGACTGATTTTATTTTGCAATGAGAAAAACAAAAGTTATTTAAAAAATACTGAAACCGTAGAAGGAATCCCTCCCTAGGTGTGTGACGGAGAGTTAAACAAAGTGTAAAAGTTTACATAGAAACAAATGAGTTTGATAAAATCAACCACATTCGTGTTGTTATATTTGAATAAGTTTTTTCCAATTTTTGGAGATAAATAAATAGATAAATCGATTTTATTATAATATCATAAGGGAATTGTTCTATTGAACATTCTATAGAATCTGACTAGAAATATTTCGTAGAACTTGTGCAGGAATTAAAAAAATCGTATTTACATTCTTAAAATAATAATTTATTTATTTTAGAAATTTTTTGATTGGTCACTGAAAATAGGAAAATAGGAAAAGTCAGGGAATTTTTTTGTCAGAGAAAAAGTAATGGAAAATTCAGGAAATGTCAGAAAATTTAATTAAAATTCAGTGAAATTTCTAAAAATGTATACAAAAACTAACATTTCTTGTCCACATAGCACAAAAACTTCCAGAAGGTTAACCTTGGTAACATTCTGGAAATTACCAGGAAATACAATAATGTCCACAGGTTAGAAGCTTATATGGAAACTTCCTGGAAGTTAACAGGAAATTTTCAAAAATTATTAAAAAATTTTTCAGTGAAATTATAATTTAAAAAGATTTTAAAAAATTTAAATGATTGAAATTTTGCATTCTTTTAAAGTAAAAAAGTGGGTTTAATTAAAAAGATGATCTTCACAACTACAATACACATGAAGGTAAGGCGGATTCGAACCGCAAGTCACATAGGATAACCCTCAACATATTTTTTTCTGTAAATCACAAGCGTGTTCTATCTTAACTTGTAGAAAATATTTCTTAATAAGAATTCTGTTCACAAAATTATTAGTTTTATTAGTATTTTCTAATTATAGTTTTCGTACACAACTTTTTGTTATTCTTAAAGATTAAAAATATTTCTTATGATTGTGCATTAGTATTATTTCAAGATTTTATACAAATAGTTATTTTGAATATTTTTTAAACATGATGAGCATTTTTATGTATTTTGATTTGTGTTACGAAAATACTAGGCATCATTATTAAATATTCATTGATAAAACTAAAGATTTTATAGAGTTTTTATTATTCAATAGCACACGGAAAAACTTTTTTCAAGAGTTATTCCGAAATTTATTCAAGTACTCAGGATATGGGAAAAATTTAAAACTCCTTTTAGAAAAGTTTAATATTCATTAAAAAATTTTTAGGTGTTTTTCTAATGGAAGCCGAGTAGCATAAAGCGGAGAGCGGGCAAATTTTTTTCGTTAATTTCACATTTTTCTATTTTTAAACCAGTTCAGGACTTTTTCAAAAAAATTCAACAAGTAGTCCAGAAATTTACTACAGTTATCCCCGAACAGCTTAAAATAATATACCAATCAACGGTTTTGTAGCATTGCTTGTTTTATTTACATATCTTGAGTTCTTGAATAACTCAGGACAACGGTGTCAAGAAATTCAGAAAAGTTAATTTTGTCTGAAAGTAAGTAAATGAATATTAAAAGCACGATAACATTAATTTTTAGAAATAATTAAAATTGTTTTAAATTAAAATTTTTAATACTTTTAACTCACAATTATGTAGAATTAATTTTTTAAAAAGTTTAATTGAAGTTGTCACAGATTATTTAAAGTTTCTATGTTCTAATTAAATTATTTTAAAATAAATTATTTAATTTATAATTGACGAAAAATTGAAATTTTGTAAAATTTAATTTTAAACAAATAAATTTTTAAATTTAAAATTAATTTTTTTAATTTTTAAAAATTTTTAATTATTAATATTGAAAATATTTAATAATTTTAAATATTAATTTAAATTAGAATTCTAGTAGAAAATAATTGACTGTGAATGATGAAAGTAATTGTTAAATACTCATCTAAAAAGGAAATTATTTATATTATTCTTCATCGATTATTATTCTTTATCGAATCATTTTTAGAGTGTCAGGGAGAAAGTAAAAATTTCGTATCGGAATTTATGAAATGTCAGAGGTAAAAAATTAAACCTTTGTGGTAACCCTGTATAGTATTTAAATTTTCTTTAGAAAACTGAAAATGTTGATTTTTTATTTTTAGAAAAAACTCTATCTGGTGTAGTGAGATTTACAGGTATTTTATGTAATTTTAATGTCTCTCCTTCAGGTTTGTCTTTTTTTATAAATTTATTTTGGTTTGTTAATTTTGAGACATCTAGTTCATAATGAATGGACGGTGTTGGTTCAAGTATTGTTTCCACTTCTTTGATTTTACGAGAAGGTATAATACAGTTTGCTAATTTTCTAAGAGGTTGTCGAAATAAATAAATAAAAAATAAAATAGCCAGTAAAGTTATTCCTCCTAAAGTGGAATGTGTTAAAATTTCATTTTGTTGTAATTTGACCCGATGTTCACTAAGGGAGTTCCATTGCCGCTCTAAATCGTTCAAGGCTACATCACTTTTATCACTATCCCATATTGGTGAGAGATTTGATTTTTCTGCTGATTTTTTTAATTGTACAGATGAAAGTCGATATTCCTTAAGCCCTGGAGATAGTTCACTGATATTTAAATTTAGATGGGGCTCGTACACGTACTCAGTTGGGTCATTATATGTTGGTAAAGCTGTGAGTGTTACACTATCTGTACTTAAAACGCAATCCGTAGAAATTTGTAAAATTCCGTTTCCTCTTAATTCCAAGTTTTTTTGTTGTCCTTTGCATGTTATTCGCGCATTTTCGATTGACGATATAGCATACAACCATCCCCCTAATGATATAATAGGTGCCCAATATGGCTTTTGGTTTGTAGATAACCTAACATCACAAGTTCTAAGAATTTCCACTGTAGGTTTACGTAGTAGGTTCACTTCACAGGAAGGTAGAGCATTAGCATCGTATACTGGCTGTTGCAGATGACAAATGTATTTATCGTTGTTTATGTTACATCTTCGAAGGAAATCGTCATTAAGATAAAAATATCTTTTATAATCGCGTTCGAGAGCCAAATACTTGGTTTTTGGCACGATATAAGCTCTATCTGCTTTAGGTTGTCCATCTTGCAAAATTGGGATTTGATGCATCTTGTATAAATCGTATATATCTCGTCCTAGTAATGGGATGTCTATTGCTATGAGTATTCGTGTTCCTTGCATTCTCATTGAAACTTTTGATATATGTTTAAAATCTATAATATTTATTTGCGAAACAGGAACAGGAAAATTCATTTCTGGCATAGCTTCTTGGATTTCTCTAGCCATGCTTGCAATCTGGTCTTTTGTTATTAGCGAAGGATGCAGTATACCTTCTTGTGCTGCTTGTATTGTTGTTAGTATTTCTTCTATTCCTTTTTGAAATTCTTCAATGCAAAATTCTAATTCCAATGCTGTTATTGAGACTAATCTCTCAAAACTACTTATTGCTAAGTGTTGTTGTATTTGATTTTCAGTATTCAAATATTGGTCCAATTTTTTTTGCATTTTATTTATTTCCGTTCCTCTTTGTTTAGCTAATTCGTGAATTTTATGAAGTTCCGATTTGATTATATGAGCTTGTTCGCCCATAAGTCTGGATATGTTGCTTTGAACTGCACTCAGTCCGTCAATCGCTCGCTCATAACGTTCCCCATCATCATGGCTCAGGATACCTGCTATTGGACTCATAATTTTGCCGATAAATCCAAACCAAGGCATGGTCCGCTTCCTTCTTATAAGAGTTGGTGGTAACGTTAGTTTTTGATGACGTAAAGAATGTTGCTTTAGGATTTCTACAATATCCATTAGAGAATTCTCCGAACGTTTAGCGAGATTTATTCTCCTGCTGATCCGCGGAAGGCCAAAAGTTTCGTCGCAGGTTAATTGAACCATAGATTTACATTTAATAGTTAATTCTTTAAGCTTATGGTCAAGCGAGCTTAAAAAATTCTTCGACTTTTCCACGTCCAGATAGACAGTTGCTCTCCAAATTCCGGCCTCAGGTTGTATAGGATTAAGTTTTTCGTAGTACAGACCTAGAGTATTCTTAAACTCCGTATTAGAATACATTTGGCCTTTTGACACTCCCAAAAGTCCAGCCAGGAAGAAGTACAAGATTGACAGCATATTAAACCTGAAACAAGTTCACTATTTAAAATTTTGAAAAACCAGTAGTTTTCGGCAGTTATTTAAGAAATTTTGGGTTGATTTAATATACTAATTTACATTCAACAATTTCTGAGTCATAATTTTAAAATTATTTGATTTCTTTATAAAATTTAGTTTAATATTCACACATAACTTTGGAAACAATAATCCTATGAAAATTTTACTATATTTTAGTGATTTTTCATCCGAAAAACCTTGAACAAGATCTTACGTAAGAACATTTGTAATTATGCAAAAAAGTTGATAAATTATGTTGCACACAAACTTGTGTATGCTCAGCCCAAATATTTTGAATAAAAAACATGTAATATAAAAATCCAGGGATAAATCAATGAAAATTTTTCGTCCATATTCACCAGAGATATTAAACTTTTAAAAATCAAAAATTTTGGAAAATAAGACTTTTTGAATATTTTGTTGAAAAATGTAGAAATAACTTTAAAACTATCTTTATCATTTTGTAGAGAATTATAAAACGCTTCAATTGACCTATTTTTGAAGCTAATTCGATTAGAAATAAATAAGTTATTCATATTTTAAGAAACAGAAATTGTCATGGAAACAAAAAAAAATTTTTAATGTGGAACTTGAATTTTTAATTAAATAAAGAGAAAAATTATTACAGCAATTAAGAATAATTGTTTAAATAGTATATTAAGCAACAAGGGTGTAAAAGCAGCCATTTGTTTACGATGATTTTTGTGACACGAGTGGAGGTCGAGGGCGCCCCGAGATCGTAACGAGTGTCACAAAAATCATTGTAAACAAATTGTCTCTATTTATTCCCGTGTTACTTACGATATTTTTTATTCCACATGCACAAAAATTGCGCTTTTAGATAGCAGACGACAGGGAGTAAAAGTCATTCACTTGTTCGACTTGTATGAAAATGGCGACTATTTTCTCCCTTGGGAAAAAATAACACTGGGATCAGCTGTTATTTTTGCCCATGGGAGAAAATGGTCGCCATTTTTATACGGTCGAACAAATGAATGATTTTACGCCCTGTCATCAGCTATCTAAAAGCGCAATTTTTGTGCATGTGGAATAAAAATTTATATTTCATTATTATTAACATCTCTATGAGCTCGAGTACTGGAATGTTAAATTAATTTTGCTTTGAAAAATTTACTGTAAGATTACTGTAATTTTATACTAAAATATTACAATAATATTACTGTAATAATAATATTAATAATAATAAGGGACAATATATTTAATTTAAAATTATATATTTTAATTATTAGATTATTATTCTTACATTTCTTATTTTCATTTTGTACAAAATAAAAAAGAATTATTTCAATAAATGTTATAAATAATTTAATGTAAAACAAAAATTGTACATTTTGAAATATAGAACTTTGGGAGTATTAGCATAAATGATTATTATAACAATATATAACCTTAATATATAGCGATACGGATTACTACTTTTTCGAGCAAAAAGTTAAAAAGTAAAACTTTAAAATTTCTACAAGTAATATTTACAACATACTGAATGTAGAAAGTAATACAAAATTTAATGAAAATTACAATGGCGATGTAAAAATTAAAATTCCTAATGCAATTTTTGAAAGTGAATACTGCAATAATTACTATTAGTATTTTTCACTACAAAAAATAGCAATAGTGGGGTAGTTCAATAATCGAATGAATTTTTCCTAAAAATAAAAAGTATATTTTTTAAATCGAAATGCTGAAAAAACATTTATATTTAACTTTAGGAATGTGTTTACTAAAAAACAGGAATTAAAATATTTTTTTTGCAAGTTTTTAAACAAAATTTTATTTCTCCTAAATGAATGAACCGATTTAAATAAATCAATCGGGGATATAATAAAAGGGATAAAATAATTATACTTTCATTTAGAATTAGAGACTTCTTAAAGAGTTTATTTTTGAATAATTACTTAATTTTATAAAAAAATAATTTTTTTAATGTTCTGCGTCTTTTAAATTTTTTTTTTAAATTCCAACATAAAATTAAAACTATAAGAAATCAAAATTCGTTGAAAAGATTTATTCGAGGAACAATTTTTGAAAAAGTTACAATCAAAATTATATTGCAGCGGAGATGCGAGTTTGATGTTTTTCTGAATTAAAACATTGTTTTCATTTACGAA
The DNA here is from genome assembly GCA_032873175.1 of Leptopilina drosophilae. NCBI lineage: Eukaryota > Metazoa > Arthropoda > Insecta > Hymenoptera > Figitidae > Leptopilina > Leptopilina drosophilae. The sequence goes on along the minus strand of JAVJHS010000056.1, from coordinate 39,996 downwards.
ATAAACAAAATACTCTCCAGTTGACATTTATATAACTATAAAATTGATTAAAAACTGAGTATAGTCTTGTTGCACTATACATTTTGATTTCTAATAGTTTTAATTATGTTGACATTTTTATCAAATTTTTCAAAGGCGCAGAAAATTAAAAAAAATTTGTTTATAACAAATTTGTTAAATAATTATTCAAAAATAAACACTTTAAAAAGCTTCTAATTCTAATCGAAAGTATATCTTATTTCCTTAATATTCAAGCTTGATTTATTTCAATCCGTTTATTCATTCAGAAGAAATAAAATTTTGTTTAAAAAGTTGCAAAAAATTTATTTAACAATAACTACTATAAAAAAATAAAATAACATTTTCACTGAGAAAACAATATGTGGACGTCGGCATGAAAATAGACCACTTTGTCGGTCCTAGATTCCAAGATATTCGCAATTTACTAATTTTGAAGAAAAATATCGAAATTTTTTTATTCTTTTTTCTTAATGATAGAACGTCCAACGTCCTTCTGGTAGGACCAAAAAGACTCAGGTGAGTCCGTCCGAAATCGCTAAATAAAACTAACATGGATTGACATAAACAAAAAGTAAAATATATCGTTGGAAAGGTGATGAAACAAGCTTTCAGCGCATGTAAATGTCGAGCTCGTAAGTTCAAACCGAAGAGCAGGGTAGCTTAAAGAAGTTAAATTTTCTAAAACTTCATATAATTTTTAGTCACAAAATGATGGAACCCGATCCTGCCGGCAGGATGATTTTCGCTTTGTTGAAAAGGCTACCAAGCCTAGGCATATAAATTTAGAAATTTGATATTTACATCATTGGAAAGCTTGTTTCATTACCTTTCCAACGATATATTTGTTTTTGTTTTTATCTGCTTCCATATTAATTTTATAAAGAAAATTTGAAGAGAGTTTTTATTCAATTGGCCGCAATTTTGCTGATTAACATTAAAAATGAAATTTTTTCAAATTAAACAAATAGGTTTCATTCTTTGAACGTTTCTGAAGAAAAGGAGACTAGACCGGCCAAAATATATTAATTTTTGTGGATTTTACATTAAATTTACGAAAAAATGTTTTTTTTTTATTTTTTATAAGCAGCAAGTTTGAGGGCTTTGAAAAATGGTTTAATATTATTATTTTAAAAAGTCAAATATATGTATTTTTTCGTTTTTTCGTCTACTTTAATCCCAAGAAGTTCCGAAAAAGAAAAATTGAATTCTCTTTTTTTAAAAGCCTTATTTTCGGAACATCCTTCCGGCAGGACGGGCGCTTGGACGTTCTATCATTAATCTACAGGGCCTAACACGTCAATTCATGCAATTTTCATTAATTTATTGACTCTCTAAGTATTTTATTTCGTTGTTAGAAAAAAAATGAAAAGGGACCACTTTGTCGGAAATGCGTTATTTTTACATTGTTAAAAAATGAGGGGGGGGGGGGAATTCGAAACCTATTGATTTTCAATCTTAAGGGTTGTGTACTAGACTTAAAAAATTTCTTATCTATATAACTTCCCAGAAGAGCTGGAGAAATTCGCATTACAATTTTTAATTTCGTGTTTTTGAAAATAAAATTTTTAATTTTTTGTAATAAAGTCGCTTAAAAAAATTTTTTTAGGCTACTTTTCTTTTCTTTGCTTGAAATAACTCTAAAAAATATTATCGAACCTTTAATTTCGTTAAATATTGGACTTTATTAATTAATAACCGTAATTTTAGAAAAGGGACTACTTTGTCGGAGATCCATTATTTTGTCATTGTTAAAAAATGAGAGGGGGGGGGGTAGAATTCGAAACCTATTGATTTTTAATCTTAAGGGTGTACTAGACTTAGATCAACTCTTATCTATATAACTTCCCAGAAGGACCAAATACATTCATATTACAATCTTTGATTTCGTTTTTCTCGAAATGACGTTTTTGATTCCAAACTTTAAAATTCTGTAACTTATCGAATTTTTCACCAAAAAGGTTGTAAAACCACTCAAAATTTTCAAAATTTTGTCAGAAATTCGCTTATATAGATAAGTCCAATAGTGCCAAAGTGGTCCCTTTTCATGGTTCCTTTTTTTTTTTTTTTTTTTTTTTTTTTTATGTTTGATTTAAACATAATAATTTTGATTCAATGCATAGTAAATTTCGTTTGATAAAAATTAAAATGAATTTAATAACAAAATATGGTTAAAGTAAACTTATATTCGAAAAAGCCAAAACAATTTTTTTTTGATACATTATATATGCGAGTATACATGTGTATGTGTTTAGTGTATATGTGTGAGTATACATGTGTATGTGTTTAGTGCATATGTGTGAGTATACATGTGTATGTGTTTATTGTATATTGTGAGAGTATACAAGTGTATACTACTGTATATATGTATATGTTTTAAATGATGCCAATCGACGAACCGATGTATATCTATATATGTTGCCGAACGACGAAAAGACTAGGAAACATTTTAATATTACAGAGATATATAACTTGGCAGCGGTTTTTATAAAATTTCGAAGCTGTCTCATAAAAGAAAATTCCCCTCCGTTACTGATGGTATATTTCGATTAGGGTAGAGCGGGGCTAGTTGAGCATAGGGGTAAGTTGAGCAACCGAAATATCTCAGGCTCTATAAATTGTCCACTAAATTTTTTCAATGCTAGAAAGAAGCAGGCACTTGCGCAGTTATGTTCCCTCCTGCGCCTGCTTCTTTCTGGCATTGAAAAAATTAGCGGCCAATTTATAGAGCCTAAAATATTTCGGTTGCTCAACTTACCCCTATGCTCAACTAGCCCCGCTTTACCCTATGCAGTACCTAAATTACAGACTTTATTAATCATGGGATTCGTTTGAAACTCGTTACTCGGGGGTTTTCGAGGTCGCTAATTACGAATCCGATATCTGTTTTTTAAATTTCAAAATGGCGGATCTAATAAGACGGTCACATTTTTGAAAAATTCATCGCATTTGCTTGAAACTCGATACTCGGGGGTTTTCGGAGTCACTGATTACGAATCCGATATCAGTTTTTAAAAATCCAAAATGGCGGACACTTTTCGTTACTTCCGTGGGTTTTCGGGGTCGCTTATTACGAATCCCATATGAGTTTTCCAAAGTCCAAAATGGCGGATCCAATATGGTGGACACTTTTTTGAAACATTCATCGGATTCGGTTGAAACTCGTTTCTCGGAGATTTTTGGGGTTGATAATTACGAATTACAAGTCAGTTTTTGAAAATTAAAAATGGCGAATCTAATATGGTAAACACATTTCTGGAACATTCCCTTTTTAAAATTATTATTTGGATTCGCTTTAAATCTGTTGCTCTGGGCTTTTCGCAATCACTTAATCTGATCTGAAGCCTTTTTAACTCCATAACTTCAGAATTCTGGCATATCCTCAAAAATGTGTTTGCCATATTGGATCCGTCATGTTGAATATTCAAAAACTGACTTGAAATTCGTAATTATCGACCCCAAAAATCCCCAAGAAACGAGTTTCAACCGAATCCGATGAATGTTTCAAAAAACATACATATGGTGTCCACCATATTGGATCAGCCATTTTGGATTTCGGAAAACTGAAATATTTGATAAAATGTAGTGTAACGGAGGTGGTTACGGAGTGGAGTTTTCACATCATATTTATTTAATATTTCAGTAATTTGATCATTATTTTTTAATTTTTCGTTATGATTTAACTAAAAACTTTATAATCATAACATATGGCTAGCCAATTTTTAATTACTTATATGTATTTTACTGTTTTATAACAAAAACGCCGTATGAAACAGTGCACAAATAATTTGTTCTTTTTGAGAGAATCACCCATATACATTTACCACGAGAATTCGAAAACTCGGGGTAAATGTATCAGGGTAATTAAACTCAGGGTAATTAAACAGAACTTCAACTATATTTTGAAAGAAAATAATTAAATACATTATTGGATCCGCCAAAATGAAATTTAAAAATTGGATTTTAGATTGTTATTCAGCAACCTTAAACACTTCTTTTTACCAAGTTGAATGAAAATATATTAAAATTTGTTGAAGTTATTCAAGCTTTTACATTACTAATTTTGTAATGGCTGATTGTTTATTTCATGATACATTATCAATCAACTGGTTGATTTACTATACATCTACGAAAAATTTTTTTTCAGTTTTTCCGTTCCTTGAAACATTAGTATGCTTGAAATGTCTTGTTTCTTAAACCTGAGCAATTCCACGCCGAGTGATCATAAGAATTTTGGATGATTTTAGCAATATTAAAAATACTTTCTGTATTTGTTCCTTTATATGCATAAAATAAAAATGTATAAAAGTTTTTTAAAAAATTGTTGAGTTACCTCTTACTCAAAATTTTAGTCGGTTTTTCAAAAAAGGCACATAACTTTTTTTCTTATTGACCGATTAAGATATTTTTTGCAAAATACTTATAATAGGAAGTAATTTTATAAAATAAATAAAAGGAAAAAAATTTTTTTTTGCCCGAAAAAATTTCAAAAAATTTTTTGAATTCAAATTTTGATAAAAATATACCTTCGATTTCAAAAAATTTTTTTTGTAGATATTGTCAATAATGTAGAGAATACTTCCAGTAAATTTAATTATAAGACAGCAAGAACTTTACAAAAAAAAAAATAAAATGTCCAGCGCAGCGTTTCGAGACTTGTGCAGTATTCGCTTATGGCGGCACAAGTTTTGTTTTAAATTACTCAACAGGTAAAAAATAAAGTAAAATAAAGTAAAATAAACAAAACAAGTAAAATCAATTAACAAGTAAAATTTTTTTTTATTTTATTCTTTACCAAAACCATTTTACTTTTTGTGAAATCTTCGTTATTAAATTCTCTATCGATATTTTCAATTTTCAATTGATTGTATTTAGAATAATTAGAAATTTCTAATTCAAATGAAGTTTATGAAAAAATGGCAACAGTACATTGTTTAATTAGTTTTAAAATTAATCCTTCTTTTGTTATTAATAGATGATTTTTTTATAAAAAATAGCATCAATTAATTGCTTAAACAATGTTTCAATAAATAATTTTTTTATCATCAGTACAACTATTACACATAAAAAATTTCACTATTTGAGATTTTTTCTAGACAGCAATAGTTAATTGTTCAAACAATGTTAAATTAATTTATTTTAATTTTTTAACAGATTTTTTGATTAATTTTTATAATTAATAAATATGACAACAATATATTTAATGATTTTTTTAAAACTTATTGTTATTTAAAAAATGTTTAATAACAAAAATTCAAAAATAGAGCTCGAAATATCGATAAAGAATTTAATAACGAAGATTTCACAAAAAGAAAAATGGTTTTGGTAAAGAATTGTTACCTGTTAAGTAATTTAAAACAAAACTTGTGCCGCCATAAGCGAATACTGTACAAGTCCCGAAACGCCGCGCTGGACATTTTATTTTTTTTATCGTAAATTTATTGCTGTCCCATAATTAAATTAACAGGAAGTATTCTTTACAATATATACAAAAAAAATTTTTAATCAAAGGTATATTTTTTCAAAATTTCAATTCAAAAATATTATTTAAATTTTTTTCGGGTAAAAAAATTTTTTTTTTCCTTTTATTTTTTTCATAAACGTACTTCTCATTATGAGTATTTTGCAAAAAAGCATCTTAATCGGTCAATAAGAAAAAAAGTTATGTGCCTTTTCTTAAAAAACCGACTAAAATTTTGAGTAAGAGGTAACTCAAAAATTTTGAAGAAACTTTTATACATTTTTATTTTATGTATATAAAGGAACAAATTCAGAAAGTATTTTTAATATTGCTAAAATCATCCAAAAATTCTTATGATCACTTAGCGTGGAATTGCTTACCTCGCTTAACCACTGTGGTGTTTACATTTACCCCAAATTTTTGGAAATTTTCAAAATCTCGGGGTAAATGTAAACAGTCAGTTTTAAGCGATTTTGGTGCATCAATATTTCTTTGTACCCCATAAAATTTTTCTAGGGAAGTAAAGCAACAAGATCATGCAAAAAAATCCATCCGTTTTACCTTTTTACAAAAAAACTAATATTTTTGGTGAAAAATAAATATTCCGTTTACATTTAACCCAAATGACATTATTGCATAAATGTCATCTCTGGGATGTCCTAAATATTCCGATGCTATAAGGGTTAAAACTCATTTAACAACATTTTTTTAACGTAAAAATATACTTGACAAGTCTTTTATTTAACATAAAAATAACTTGAGAAAAATTTTAATCAACATAAGTGAAGTAAAATTTGTTAAACATATGTTATTTGACGATAAGTAAAGTTAATGTAAATTTTATTTTGACCAAAAATTCATTTGTCATAACTTTCATTTGACATAAATTTCATTTGATACAAATGTCATTTAATATAATTCTCATTTGAGATAAAAGAAAATTATCATAATTTTCATTTGACATGAAAACCATTTAACGAAATTCTCATTTGACATAAAATTATCGATGCGAATTTTAAAAGTAAGCAAATAACAACATTGTGATTAGCTAATTTTGAAATTCACGCCTATATTTCCATGTCAAATGATCTTCATCTAAAATGTAATGTTAAAAATTTAACATAACATAAAAAATTTAAAATTTAAAAATTTTGATTTAAAATTTATGTTACATAATTTTTATGTCAAATGGGAATTGCTATATTTGTTTTATGTAACAAAATTTATGTTAAATGAATTTTTGAACAATTAATATTTATGCCAAATGGATTTTGTATGAAATGAAATTTACCTATATATAATATACATATATATAATCAGACTTTTGTCTGTACATTGCTGAAAACTTAAAATTTCACACATATCTAATTAAACTTTTGACGTCAAAATAATGGAAGGTAGAATTATTTGTTTATCCAATTAATTAAAAATTTGTTAATATTGCAAAACTTCGAAAATATAAAAAATGATAAATGATATTAAAAAATATTAATTCATAGCATTAAAATTATTTTTTAATTATTAAAAATGGAGATTTTTTTTGATATAATTGATACTGCAGAAATTGAAGAATACCTGTGATATGATACTAGAATTATGCTACAAGGAAAAAACTTAGATAGTAAAAAGTTTTGTTATATTAATTCTAGATTTAACTTTCAGGGATGTGTTGAGCATTGTAAAGGCAAAAGTTAAACAGGGTGTCTATTATTATTTTTGTTTAACAAACTATCCGGTTTTTCCCATCTTTGTCCAAATTTTTCCAGGTGTATCTTCTCTCATCAAATATAAATTTTCTTGATAAGTAGATAAATAAAACTACAAATGGCTTCAAAAATTTACTTAATCTATGAAAATACTCTGCGATGGGTTTTTGTTTTTACTATAATTACATATAACTATTCTAATTCAAAAAAAATATGGGTGATTCTTCTGAAAGTGACATTTTTTATGTCTCGATTAATTTTAGAAAATGTAATCTTTAATAATTATTATCCATTTTCCTAGTAAAAATTTATCACTTCTTTATCATTTTAAGAAGAAAATTAAATAATTTTATTCAACTTAATTAACGCAATAACTAAATTACTTTCATCTCCGAAGCCTTTTCAACATGTCTCTATTATTATGTGCATTTAAAAAATTTTTAGACCTCACTTTTATTTTTGATAAAAGTGTTTAAGCTTTGTCTTCAGTTTTAAGGGTAAGACTCCGTCAGAAAATAAGCGATTTGCATGGGGTCTTTGGATTAGGTTGTAATTTGGTGAAATTGTAGTATTGGATACTAGAAACAAGTGTGCCAAAAATTTTTTGAAAATTTTGAAATTTGTTGAAGTTACGCCATTTTCAATTTTTAGGTTACAATTTTTTTAAATCTTAATATTTCCGAAAGTTTTCGATAAAATTTAATAAAATTTGGAAGGCTTATACTTGACATCATGTTTCTTCTGACTATCACATAAAAAAAAAAATTTTTTTTGCCCAAAAAAAGTCAAAAAAAAAAATTTTTTGAAACCGTTTTGCCCGAGCAGGACTGATTTTTGAGTTTTCTTGTCAATTAATAAAATATTCTTTATAATTTCACCTTTGATTTAAAAAAATAAAATCGATGGAGACTCAAATAGTTTTCGAGATATTGCAATTTTGGGGAAGCGCGACCAGGTTTCAGTGACAGCGATGTGTGAGTGCCCGGGAATCCTAATTCTTACACTTTACTGTTCAAAATAGTCTAGAACCTACAAATTTTATCCGATTTTGATATGTCTATTATGTCTATTTAAGTAATTTATGTCTATTTTGTTACAAAATAATTTTAAAGTTATTAATTATCATTGTTATTAAAAATTATATTTATGTAAAATATAAATTAAAAATTAATTAATCAATTTTTTATTACTTACTTATATCTTTATTTATATAAGCATAAATTTGTCTCTAAAAAATACAATTTTTTTTAATAAATGTTAATAACAATGATAATTATTAACTTTAAAATTATTTTGTAACAAAATAGACATAAATTACTTAAATAGACATAAATTTATCTACAAAAAATACAATTTTTTTAGGAAGGACCAGAGTTATCTATTTGTTAATTAACGAAATTATTTAAATAAATTGAATTATGTATTATTATTTATCGGGTGGTCATACTAGACTAATTTAAATTGATTTCGATCATGAGGAATGGAAAAATAAAAAATAAATACGATTTTTTTCAAAATTCTTGTAAATTGTTTACTTTGAGTAACAAAAAAATATATAAACAATTAATAATTGAAACAATAGTTTCGGGAAAACTCTTAGAAAATTTATCTCCTTTTATTTAAGACTAAGAACATCAAAATCGGATAAAATTTGTAGGTTCTAGACTATTTTGAACAGTAAAGTGTAAGAATTAGGATTCCCGGGCACTCACACATCGCTGACACTGAAACCTGGTCGCCCTTCCACAAAAATTGCAATATCTCGAAAACTATTTGAGTCTCCATAGATTTTCATTTTTTTAAATAAAAAGTGAAATTATAAGGAATATTTTATTAATTGACAAGAAAACTCAAAATTCGGTCCCGCTCGGGCAAAACGGTTTCAAAAAATTTTTTTTGACTTTTTTTGGGCAAAAAATTTTTTTTTGTTTTTTTTACGTGATAGTCAGAAGAAACATGATGTCAAGTATAAGCCTTCCAAATTTTATTAAATTTCATCGAAAACTTTGGGAAATATTAAGATTTAAAAAAATTATAACAAAAAAATTCAAAATGGCGTAACTTCAACAAATTTCAAAATTTTCAAAAAATTTTTGGCACACTTGTTTCTAGTATCTAATACTACAATTTCACCAAATTACAGCCTAATCCAAAGACCCCATGCAAATCGCATATTTTCTGACGGAGTCTTACCCTTAAGTTAAAATTACATTACAATGATTACTAACATTTTATACATTAAAAATGTCTTAAACAAAATTTTAATGCACATTAAAATAAAGCTGATAATCTGACGTTTAATTTTCCTATATTTTGTCTATAAAAAGGAAAAAAATTATTGCTGTTATAAATAATTGAAATTTACATTTTTTTCCGAGTAAAAATTCATTTTATCTCCGAAGCCTTTCTTTTGAATAAATAACTGAATGTAGAAGTAAATTTAACAGAATATTTCGATGGTAATATAAAACGAGGGTGTTAGATTTGTATATTTTACGAAAAAACATATTTTAATTACGCCCTAATGTATATAAATGTGAAAGAAAATTCATTTTTCATCTTCGAAGCTTTCCATCTTCAAAGCTTTTTCCTTGACAGCTGCTAGTTTTTCTTTTGTTTTTGGTATTTACCTGCATTGATTTGAAAAAAGTAACCCAAATTACCATTAAATATTTATACTAATTTTTAAGCAGTGTAATTTTATTTTGGATTTTATGAACGATAATAGTGTGGATTTTTAATAGAAAAGCTCGCCAATTAAATAAAATTAATTTAATGGAGCAAAAATAATATTTTTCAAAGGAATAAAACTTTAATATTTTTAAGAATTAATTTTTTGCAACCTAAAAATCTTACTCTTGAGTATGAAATTAAGTAGTTTTAATAGAAAAAACCTTATAATTGAATAAAAAATTAATTGAAAAACTGAAATTTAAAAGTGTCACTTTCAGAAGAATCACCCATATGAAACATCATAAAATATAAAATAAATAAAAAATCAACAGTTCTTACTTACTTTTAGAGCCTCTAGACTTGAAAGTACACAGATGAAACACTATATCCACAGAAATAATTTTCACAAAATATTTTGAAACTATTTAAAAACAACGTAATCACAATTACATAAAAATAGACGTCTTCTTCAAGATGTTCTTTATCCAACTAATTTTAATTCTAACAATGAATCTTATTTTACTTAACCTTTATTATTAAGGGAAAGATTTCTGGACAGGGTAAAATTTGATGATTGGTGAACATTTATGAAGGAGGGAAATATGGGCGGTGCCTAAATATATGCTAATTTTTAGGGGTAGTCTTCCCTCACCATGTCGCATTGAACTGCCCAAATCCTAATTATGCAATTTAGCCAAATAATTTTTTTAAAAAAATTAAATGTTTAAATATTAACATTTTAAAATTTTTTGTAATCATTTTTGAACTTTTTTTATTTAAAGATTTCAGACATTCGTTCTTTGGGTTATATAAAAATATATTTTTAAAACATTTTTCTAATTTAATTCAATTTTATGAAAAAAATTTTAAAATGGTTTACTTGCTCTTAAAAAACTATTCGTTTTTTTATGTATTTATGACATTTACGGTGCCGCTCAATAACTTTTGCCTACCCTACACCGATTGGAGGCTTTACAAAAAGTTTTATGTTTTCTTTACTATTGCAGTTACAAAGCTCAAAAAATATTATGTGAAAGCTCATTTCTTCAAGTTTAACATTGCATAAAAACGAAATTAAAGAAATAATTTTGTTAGGGTAGAGTGGGGTGAAGAAGCCAAGTTGTAAAAAAGCCATTTGAGATTTATTTAAAAACTATTAAGCCGATTTATCAGCTGCTTAGAATATAAATACTATTATGTAATACGCAAATTTTGATTCTAGTTTGGATGTTGTATCTAGTAATAAAGTTTTTATTGTAATTTTAATTTGTGAGTCGCTTTTTTCAAAACATTTCGATGAACTTTTCAAACATATTACAACCTGATTAAGTGAGCAGGTAATAAGAATAAATATTTGCACATAAGGAGAAAACTATACTGAAAACGCATACAATGTTAATTTTTGCAAATAGAACTGAATTTAGAATTTAATTTAGCTTTTTGAAAAACTGGCGTTGAATGTAAAAAAGCCAGGAACAAAAATCCACTTAAACTAACCTTCTTATTTTACAAAATTTCTGGTGTTTTTTGAATAAAATAAATAAAGTACGACGAAAAAATGGTTTAAAGTGCATTTAAAAAATAAACAACGAATAAACGGTTCGAACAAAATATGGTATCTGTGGTAAAACTTGAAAAAAACTTTTAGAAAAAGTATGAAAAATTGGCAGTGTAAATCGAAAACAAGTAAACTTTACATAATATTTAATTTTCTTTAATAAAAACTTTGTAAAAATTATTAGAATATTTTTAAAATAAGATTATTTGTCATGTACTTAAAAGAAAGCAATGAAAATACCTAAATTAATAATATATATTACTAAAATCGCGGGGTGGCTTTTTTACCCCACCAGGTGGTACAAAAAAGCCACTTGCAGTGGTTTCATAAAACTCTTATAACTTAGCTCTTTCAACTTAGCTCTACCCTAATGAGTAAATAATTTTTTTTCAAAAAGTAATAAAAAAATTTGTTTAATAATTTTGTTAATTGTATAGACAGAAAGGAACAATTTATATTGTTAAAATTTTTTTCTTAAAGTAATTGTTTTTGAGATATAAACTATTGAAAAAATGGCCGATTTTTTAAATAAATTATTTAAAGATTTGATATAATTTCCGTTTTTAAAACAATAAAATAAATAAATATATCAAAACTTATTTAATAGATTGGCGAGATAAAATTATTTAAAAAAATTGAATAAATACGAAGAAAAATATGTTTGCTTGTTATAGTAAGTGTAAAAAGCGAGTTTCTACACTAAAAACTCAAAAACATAAAAAATTTAAAAAATAATTTTTTTAAATTGTATACACAGAAAGGAACAATTTATATTCTTAAAATTTGTTTTCCTAAAGTAATTGTTTATATATTTTCTTATAAAAAGTAATTAAAGAAAACTATTCAAAAAGGGTCAAAAGACCGGGTGCCCCCTCTCGTACGAGCAATGCTTCAGAGCTATAATTCTGTCTCCTAGCCGCATTGTAAACGAAAGACTTACTTACTGTCTCTGACGAGACTATTCTGATGTCTGTCCAGTGGGGATTCCCTCGACGACTTTTAGACTAAATTAAAATAAAGTAAGGAAATTCCTGAAAAAATACATTTTTTGGTGGTCTTAGAAATGTTCTACTTTTTAAAAGAAACTATTTTAGGATAGTCAATTTATAATATATATATATATATATATATATAAAATATATAATATAATATAATATAACATATATATATATATATATATATATATATATATATATATATATATATATATATATATATATATATATATATATATATATATATATATATGTTATATTATATTATATATTATATATATATATATATATATATATATATATCTATATACATTTATTTATTTGTACGACTTATAGACGACTATAAATGTGACGTTCCACGGTGAAAGGGACCTTGGCTGTTTTTGACAAAACTAAAATTAGAAGTATAAATAAATAAAAATGACTAATTTTTTTTTAGAAACTAGTCACATTTAATTCATTATTAAGTGTAATATTTTCAGAAAAATATGCTTTTGATGATAAATAATCAATAATAAATTTTTAATGAAGCTAAAACTACTCTAAACAATTCCTTTTAACCATATTTATAATATAATTTTGTCATTAACCAACAGTGGAACAAAAAACATTCAAATCCATTAAAAATTCTAGGCTGTAGACATTTTCGAAAAATTAATTGAAAAAAATCCCACTGTGAGGCATGCACGTGATTTTTGAAAAATATTTTTAACTCAATAAACTCATCAGGCACACTCCAGTTTTTTATGGAAAATCTTTTATACATTATAAGGTATAAATAAATTTTAAAAAAATAAAAAAAATCGGGTCCAAAGTTAAAAAAATTAATTTGTTTATAAAGAAAAATTTTTTTTTAATAAAAAATTTAAAAAAATTTTTTTTAAACATTTTTAAAAAGTTGAAAGAAAACTAAAACTTTTATTCTTTGACAACTTTTTTCTAAAACACGGTAAATCGTTAGGTATTAAAATAACACCAAAATGGATTAAAATAATCCAATTTGGTGTTATTTTAATCCATTTTGGTGTTATTTTAATACCTAACGATTTACCGTGAATCAATATTGTAAGACTTATTGGCTACTAAAAATTGGTTTGTATTTACAAATCAAAAATTTCGATAATTCATAACTCACAAATTTGGCCTCCAAAAATAAAATAAAAAATGCGTATCTGTTTATTTTCAATATAGAATAGAAAAGAAATATTTTTGTCCGATTTCAAGAGGTCATAGGTAAATCTCACGTAGAATAGCCCTTATATATACATAAAATCAGACTTTTGTCTATTCATTGCTTAGAACTTAAAATTTCACTCATAATTATTCGTTTTGAGCATCAAGGATTCAAAATATACAAAAAAATTTTCGTGTATGTATGTGTGTGTATCGGTAAGATGTAAAGATAAAAATGTTTTAAAAAAATCGAAATTTTTAAAATTTTACATTTTTTAATATTTATAATTAATAAATGTATTTAATTATTAAATAATTTATAATAGAGTCTAATATTTCAAAATTCAAATTCATTTCTTTTAAATAAAAAAATAAAATTGTATTGTTTTAATGCAACTAATAAGATTATTGAAAAAATGAATAAAATTTTATTGTTCTGGAATATAATTTTGATGAAAGAACTGAATTTTTGATAAAAAAATGTTATTTTTCTGCTTTAATTGTCATTAACTCTATAAACTCTCACACAATTTATACCTTATATATACCAATCGATTCGTCTTGATGCAAAGAATAAGATTTTATTATATATTAAGTTCAATATTCAATAAAAAAAATTTTTTTTAATAAAATTTTTTTTTAAAAAAAGTAAAAAAAATTTTTTTATAGATTTTTTAATGTCTATTTTCATGATAAATATGCCTAGCAATTTTCAGCCGAATTCGTTGAAACCTCTTCGAGTTATCGTGTTCACAAAAAACGGGATCCACACACACACACATATACGTACATCCGGACAATTGTTCAGGGTCTTAAATAACATAGTCCTATATAGATGAAAACTTATTTGAAGGATTTTTAAAAATGTTATAAATTAAACGACTACAAAGCTTCCTCACGAGAAAGCAAAATGTTTTCGAAAAATTAAGAAATACGAAGAAATTATAATTATTAATTCCAATTAATATTTCTATGTAATCTATATTAATAAATAGACTTTTGTCTGATATTAGTATTAAAGCTGAACAAAAGTTATGAGTTTTTCAAAAAAAAAAATTTTTTCAATTTTTGCAGATTGGCATAAATTTTTTCTTTTATTAATAATGTAAATGATTTTAAAGATATATAATAATAAATTAAATCTTAAAATAATACTAATATGAAAAAAATTATAATTTTTTCTATAAAAATCGAATTTTTTTTAATTTTAACAGATTGCTGTAAATTAAGCAGTTATGACTTTTGTAATATATATATATATATATATATATATACCCAGATAACCAGCGTACTAGTACTGTACCAGCCATGTACCTTCGCACTGTACCAGGTACTGTACTGGTACGTCGTACAGATAATGGCAGAAAAGCATTGTAAATTGATAACCTAAAATCTCAATTAGTTTGGCGTACTGGTATTGTACTTAGTGTTATACTCGTACGGAGTACTTTGGCAATTTCATAATTCTATCCGTTTGACATACCGTTATTATACTAGTATCGTACTGGTATGTACATACTTTATTATTTTGTGCTAGTACAATATGAGTACGATACCAATACGCTGTACTGAAAAATAATGATTAGTACGCTTGGCTATTTGGGTATATATATATATATATACTAGGGGGGCTCCGCCCCCCTGCGCGCTTCGCGCGCCAACCCCCTGATTTTATATGAAATTATATATCTTATGATATTAGCCAGTCTCAAATTTTTTAATCTTTGTCATCAAGTAAACAAATTTTCTTTTGCATAGGCTTCGACGTCCTATTCGCGCTTCTATTTGAGGGGGCAAGATCTGACCTGTTGTTACCTGAAAGTAAAAAAATTTTCTTTTGCATAGGCTTTGACGTCCTATTTCGCGCTTCTATTTGAGGGGGCAATTTCTGACCTCTTGGTAAAACACAGATCAAATTTTGACGTAATGTGAAGGCCCACATGAAGGCCCCTTTTAAAACCCGTAGCTCAAAAAATAGGTAAAATTAAACAATTATTTATATTCGTTATTTATCCTCTTTTTGACTTAGGTAAAAAAATAAGTCAATTTTGACATATGTTTTGATTTATGTTCTTGACCTATAGATCAAAAATAGGTCAAATTAGACATAGGTTTTGAGGTAATGTGAGGCCGTTATTTATCCTTCTTTTTGACCTATAGGTAAAAAAATAGGTCAAATTAGACATAGATTTTGACGTAATGTGAGGCCGTTATTTATTCTCTTTTAAACCTATAGGTCAAAAAATAGGTCAAATTTGACGTAAGTTTTGACGGACCCTTTGGGATAGGGCGCCCTTAGAATTTTCTGAAACAGCAGCGGCGGCGATATGATTTTATATTAATAGGGATATATATATATATATATATATATATATATATATATATATATATATATATATATATATATATATATATATTAATTAGAAACGGGAGGTATTTAATTTTTTCCAAAAATTAAAAAAATGGAAAATTTCCAAATTTTATATTTTTGAAGGTACATCTTTTAAACTTACTGTAATTGAATATTACATGTTATTAAGGGAGCGTTCAGACCTTCTCATGCAAAACTTATACATGCAGGTTGCCATAGTAGCGCTCAAGGGTAAGAGAGATAAAATAATTTCCTATCTCTCTCATTCTTGAACCCTACCGTGGCAATCTGCATGCATAAGTTTTGCCTGAGATGGTGTGACTATACCCTTAGTCATATTTTAGCATAATTTTGAAAAAATACTGTCCTATAACTATATATATAAGATGGAAAAAAGTATATAAATGGTTTTAATATCAAAAAATTGAAAAATTATAATTGACAGACCAATTACTATCAATCTAAATTCAGTAGTATTTTTGGGGTCTCTGAATGTAGAATTATTTTTTTATCCAATTAATTAAAAATTTGTTAATATTGCAAAACTTCGAAAATATCAAAAATGGTAAATGATATTAAAAAATATTAATTCATAGCATTAAAATTATTTTTCAGTTATTAAAAATGGAGACTTTTTATGATAAAATTGATACTGCAGAAATTCAAGAATACCTGTGATACGATACTTGCATTATGCTACAAGGAAAAAATTTAGATAGTAAAAAGTTTTGTTATTTTAATTCTAGATTTAACTTTTAGGGATGTGTTGAGCATTGTAAAGGCTAAAGTTAAACAGGGTGTCTATTATTATTATTATTATTATTTTTGTTTAACAAACTGTCCAGTTTTTTGTCTAAATTTTTCCAGGTGTATTTTCTCTCATCAAATATAAATTTTCTTAAAAAGTAGATTAATAAAACTACAAATGGCTTCAAAAATTCACTTAATCTATGAAAATACTCTGCGATGGGTTTTTGTTTTTACTAATACTTTTGACAGGGGTTCTACTAACTGGAAAATGGGAAATATGCTGTAATTTAATTTATTAATCGGGAAAAACTGTAAATTCAGCTTGCAATATAGGTCTTATTTTATATTTTAGCAATTATGATTCAATAAGTTATAATTTGAATTTGCTATAACTCCAAAAACTGGTGGAAATCTTGGATTAACTTATAAAACAATAATTAAATTTTTACAAATTATTGACAAACATCGTTTTCTGCATTTTAATTAATTAAAAATAAATTATTTTATGATAAAAAGTCAATCACTGATTCGAAATAGTAATATTTTTCACATTACATTGGATTTTTTAAATTAATCGCAAAAATACATTAAGAAAAAAGAGGGAACGTTGTAGCACATTTTTGAGTATTGTTGCGCGACTCAGCCCTGAGTTTGATGCACACATTTCTGGGGAGCGTAGCGCGCCCCAGACTTGAGATCTTTTAAAGTTGCTTCTACAATAACTTTTTTTATTGACATGAGCGACAAAATCGATGCGCGCGCAACTATTTTGCATGGTTTTAACAGTGCATATTGTTTATGTCGGTGAAAAAAAAATTGTTGTAGAAGTAGTCTGAGGGAGCGTTCAAACCTTTTCATGCAAAACTTATGCATCCAGGTTGCCATAGTAGCGTTCAAGAGTGAGAGAGGTAGGAAATTATTCTATCTCTCTCACTCTTGAACATTACTATGGCAACCTGCATCTCAACGTATCGCGTTGCATTTTGTAAATCGGTCAAGAGATTCAAACCTCCCACCCTATTTGTAGTTTCCGCATGCGTGCAACTTTATTTTTTCTCTTCCATTTCAAAAAGTGACTTAATAAGTGGTGGACGAAATTTGTATCCAAAACGATACATTTGTTTTCAACGGTTTATTTTATGTACTTTGTGAAAAAATATTTTAATTTGCCTTTTTTAATGCTTATGTACTTATATAAAGAGTGTCGATAAATAATTATACATTATGTATAAAAGAGGAAGTTATAAAAAAGTGTTAAATAAGAATCTCGCAAAAGTATCACGAACAACACTTTATAGGATCAAATCACGGCGTGGAGTCTACAGTACAAAAAATAATGTAAGTATATTTTTACAATTTAATTTATTTTTTATGGTATAATGCTCATAAAGACGTCAAAAATTATATAATTCAGAACTATATAAACGAAGAAACAAAAATGAAATGAATATTTCTCGTTTATTAAATGATTTCTTATTATAGTGGCATTCCAGCCAGGAGAAATTTACTACTTTACGGTAGTACCACATTTGTTGGTCTAAAGTTTCAGAAAATCAATTTTTTAAGTAAAATCAGTTGTTTATTTAAAAGTTACAACAATTGCTAAAAATTATTTAAATGCCCATATCTTTTAAATTGTCCAAGATAATTGAGTTTCCTTTTTTCCTAAAAATTCATAAATACAAGACGCTTCAAAAACGTTATTAACATTCTTTTCTTATTTTGTTAATTAAAAAAGTTACCTAACCACTTCGGCGGCATGGCGTTCCATGAGTAAGTGCCAGAAGCGGCGAAAATGGCGTTCCTACTTAAACATGATTTCGAAAGTCTGTAGTCAAGTTAAACTTGCCAAAATAAGATATTCTTATTATTTGAGATAAATGAAGATAAATAGGACAAGAAAATATAATTTTTTAAAGATGTTAAATGGTTTTATAAACGTTTTAATGTAGCCAATTTTTAATACTTTTTACGAATGGCGTTCGAATATTCAGCCAAAATAGTTCACAATTTTGAATGCGCCTTAAATTTTTGAAAATATATTTAAGATTCATAATCTCAAATAATAAATAATCTTTGGTTTGGTAAACTTAATTTGTTTACAGAGTTTAGGAATCAAGTTTAAATAAGAACGCCATTTTCGCATTTTTTGCCGCTTCTGTCATCTACTCATGCGTCTCCAATTGGAACGCCATGCCGTTGAAGTGGTTAAATAAATAAAATTAACTTTTGAACAGTAATTCAAAATTAATTGACTTACAAACCAAAAAATTCTTTGTTTTGTACACTTTTATATTCTGAAAAAGAAAAGTTGTTGGAGTTTTCCAATGACTTATAATTGAAACAATGATTCGCTTGTTAACAATTATTTTCCACCTCAATGATCATCTGTTCTCTCTTGCGCACGACTGCTGCTATGTCACGTTCGTCTGTCCCAGAATGAAGCGCGTAAACCGCATATAAGGTTGGTTCCAGAATGGACTTGACGCAAACGGAACGCACACGCGTCCCAATGCTAATCAAATGGGGACGCGTCGCGTCTTCGTTGCGTTTTGCCTCATTCTGGAACGACCCTAATATACTTGACAAGCGTGGAATAATTAAGGTTATGTTTAATCAAAGCTACGCATTTCAATCTTTTTAAAGTTTTTAGCAGTCATGGAAAAAAGTAAGCTATAAACTTTAAAAAGATTGAAATGCGTAGTTTTGATTAAACATAACCTCAATTATTCCACACTTGTCAAATATATTATATGCAGTTTACGCGCTTCATTCTGGGACAGATGGACGTGACGTAGCAGTAGTCGTGTGCAAGAGAGAACTCATGATGTGCGTCTGCGACGCAGTTGTGCTTAGGTCTTTACGCACGTGTGAAATGACGTGAAACCAAGTTAGAAAGATAGTTATTCGTTAATTTATAATTTAATATATAATTGTTGATATATAACTCAGATAGACAAGCGTACTGATAGTCATTTTCCAGTACGGCGTACTGGCATTATGCTCGTATTGTACCAGTACGAAATAATTAAGTATGTATGTATTGGTACGGTACCAGTATAACGACGGTATGTCGTACGACTATAATTATAAAATATAAGTACTCCATAAAAGTCTGAGGTTAGTATACCATTACGTTGTACTGTCATTTCTTAAAATACAGCATATTCGTACGATACAAGTACAATATCGGTACACCATACTCTGCGTGGTGATGCAAACATAACCTAATTTACTTCACAGTTGTCAATGACATATGCATCCAGTGCACATGGTGTTTTTGTTGAAAAGCTGACTTTTAGGATGCAATCCAAAAGTTTTAACCTTTGTAACATGTGTCTTTATATTTAAATTAGTAATCAGTGGTTTAGTTTCTATTAATTCATATGTATTAAGTGTATACTATTAATCTCAAGTGGTTTTGCTTTGTCATCATGCATATTTTTAGCATTAGCGTATTCTAATTACTACTGCAACAATGAACAACTTCTTAATTTTCAACTGTTTTGTACTTTACACTTGAGAAAAACTTTTTAATTCAAGAGTTACAATAAAAATAATATATATAGCAATCGCACAATTTTTTTATAATTTTTTTTATATATTACATAAACATGTGTCATCGTTTATAGGTTAGAACGTCCAAAATATTTTCCAAACATTAAAGTACTTTTAGATTATAAATGGTAATTATTCATAATTATTTTAAAGAATGTTTAAAAATTAACAAAGCAAAACCACTGCAGAATTAATTAATTAAAATACTTCAAAACACTGATTGTTCTAACATAAGTAAATGTGACTACAAGTTACATGATTTACATGTAATAAATATTTTTTAGATACAAAAAAGAACTCTTTTAATAAAAATAGATTACTTCAAAATTAAATTGATCTTACAATTAGTAATGATTCTTTCAGAAAATTTATCATAAAATATTAAATTAAAATAGTTAATACTTAATACAAACTAAGGCACAATAGGGGGAGGGATATAAAAGGCTTTACTCGCGGTACGAGAATAGTACAAGTACAGTAACCGTACGATGAACTAAATTACAAAAACCTTTAGTACACCATACTATTATCGTACTCGTATTATACGAGTATAGCATACTGGTATGGCATACTAGTACAGTACCTGGTACCGTGCGAAGGTAGATGGCGGGTACAGTACCAGTACGACTTATACGCCATACTCGTATTGTACGTGTATCGTACTAGTACGCTGGTTATCTGGGTTATAGCATCCAGCCCCTCAATTATTTAAGTGACACTTATAATTTTGTTTTTTCGATTTACCGATTTAACTATAATGAATTTGACGCGAACGCGGACTGTAGACAAGTGAGATCGCCATTTTTAAATTCACACATGTCCTTTTTGAGACAAGGAAATATTTTTGTTTGAATCAAATAAAATGATTTGGTTGAATCAAACAAATTTGTGTGTTGTGTCAAACAAATTAAATAATATTCTCTATCCAAAACACTAATTTTTTTAAATAAAACAAACACCTTTAAATAAAAAATTTCTTTCGGATAACCAAACAAAGTTTACGTACACGGAGAGACGTTTAGTTACAAAAATTACTTTATTGTATTTCGATATTTCTAATAAAACGTAAGAATTTAGGGATAATCGAGGTACGATGATGATAGTTCTTATTATAATAATAAGTAGTGTTATTTTTTATCTACTATTGTAATTTTTAGGGAACAGAAGTTAGTATAAAAGTTTAGAAAGAATATCATTTGATGTTAAGACAATTGCAAATACGAGAATATGGAACATATTTATAATACATTCTGATATTTTTATTTGTAAATCCACTATTTTGAAAACTATTAAATGTAAAAAAAATTTAGATACTGTATTATTTTTAATATTAACACGCTCTAAAATGGTAAGCAGTTTGAATTTTTACAAAATTTTATTAGAATATTTTCACGAAGGTTTCCGAACAGTTCCGTCCACAACCGAAGACAGTTAATGTTAGGCGAACACTCAGCAAACAACCGAGCGTCATCATCGTCTTGAAAGTATTTTGTTAAAAACGTTTCAAAAGTTATTAGTGATTAAACAATTGAATTGTGTAATAATATTATGATAAATCATATATTAATTTATAAACATATGTATTATATAAGTATACACGTGCCTAGTAACGCATTTTGTATACCCCTACCCTATATATGCAATATATATATGTAGCGTCACCTAATCTTCACTTTTGGTATAAAGCTTTAGAAAAGATTAAAAAATCTTTAAGACTTATTACCAAAAGTGACGTTGACTATGTCTTTTCATAATCTTTATTAGAATTCTTCTAACTATACCTCGATTATCCCTAAATTCTTACGTTTTATTAGAAATATCAAAATACGATAAAATAATTTTTCTAACTAAAAGTCTCTCCGTGTATTTATTAGAATGAACCAAATTTTTATTTAAATCAACGAAATCGTTTTATCGTAACATATAAATTACGTTAATTAAACAGTTTGGTTAAGTGAAATAAACTTTTTCTCTAAGTGCTGTATGGAAAGGAGACGCATGCTTATTCCCGAAATCTTTTTTGACGAAATAGTTATTTGAAATAAAACTACTTAACTTAAAATTCACATAATATGAAAATTATTTGACATGAATTTCATTGCACACAGAAACCATTTACAATAAATATCATATGTTATAGAATTTATTTAACAGAAATATTATCTTATATAAAACTCAGATACCTTAATTCCCATTTGACATAAAAATTATGTAACCTAAATTTCTATTGACATAAAAATCATTTAACATAAATTTTTTTCCATATAAAGTTCATTTAACGTAAATTTTATTTGCTATAAAATTCTTTTGACATGAAATTCCTTTGATATCAATTTCATTTGTCATAAATCTTTTAAAATAATTATTAATAAACGTAAAATTAAATTTATATAAATTTTATTTAGCGTAAATGCCATTTAACATAATTCTCATTTGACATTAAATTCAGTTGTCACACATTTCATTTCACATAAAGATCATTTGACATGAGAATAAAGGCCCGAATTTTAAAATTGGCGAATCACAATGTAGTTGACAATATCTAATTGGTTACTTTTGAAATTCGCGCCGATATTTTTATGTAAAATGTAATTTGTGTAAAATAATTTTTATGTCAAATGAGAATTTTGTTGAATGAGTTTTATGTCCAATCTAATTTATGTCAAATGACTTTTATGACAAATGAAAATTATGTTCAATGTCTTTTATGTATTAAACTTTATGAAAATGAAATTTATGTTAAATGAGAATTACATTAAATGACATTTATATCAAATGAAATTTATGACAAGTGAAATTTATTACAAATGAAGTTTATGACAAATGAATTTTAGGACAAAATAAAATTTACAAAATGTATATTTATGTCAAATGACGTATATATGCTATACAAATTTTACCTCGAATTAATTTTCTGTCTAATAAAACTTATGTCAATTGAAATATATGTCAGGAGATTTTTATGTGAAATAAAATTCAAGTCAATTGTATTTTTACGTCAAATAGAAATTATGCTAAATGAATTTTGTATTCAATAAAATATATGTTGAATTAATTCTATGTCAAATGACATATATGTTATATAAATTTTATGTCTAATTAAGTATATATCAAATGGATATCATATTAAATGCCATTTATGCAACATAAATTGTATGTTTAATGAAATGTATGTCAAATAAATTTGAAATAAAATTTTTATTATACAAAATAGATTTTTTGTCGAATGAAATTTATGGTAAACGGTTTTATGTCAAATGACTATTATGTCAAATAAGATTTCGGGAATAGTCATGCGTCTCATGGAAAGTGTGTTATTAAGTGCACACACATTTGGATCAATTGTTTGTTTGTTCCATATTGTTGAAAATGACTTGTGATGACATTTTCTGAAAGTTAAGGTCTCTGGATGCACAAATGAGCGAAGAAATATTTTGCGCCCGTTTATATAATGGCAGCGGGCACGAATATATTTTTTCTAACACACATAAATGAAAGTGCAAATATGCAATTATTTAAAAGAATTTTTTGTTGTAATATTTATTTAAAATCCATTATTAATTAAAAAAAAGTAACAATATGATACATATTTAACCACTTCGGCGGCATGGCGTTCCAATTGGCGTTCCATGAGTAAGTGGCAGAAGCGGCAAAAAAATGCGAAAATGGCGTTCCTACTTGAACTCGATTTCAAAAGTCTGTAGTCAAGTTAAACTTGCCATAATAAAATATTCTTATTATTTGAGATAAATGAAGATGAATGGGACAAAAAAAATTATTTTTTAGAGATGTTTAATAGTTTTTTTAAGGTTTTAATGTAGCCAATTTTTAATACTTTTTACGAATGGCGTTCCAATATTCAGCCAAAATAGTTGACAATTTTGAATCCGTCTATTTTAATTTTTTTAAATCCATTTAAGATTCATAATCTCAAATAATAAATAACTTTTGGTTTGGTTGACTTAATTTGTTTACAGAGTTTAGGAATAAAGTTTAAATAGGAACGCCATTTTCGCATTTTTTTGACGCTTCTGCCACTTACTCATGGAACGCCAATTGGAACGCCATGCCGCTGAAGTGGTTAATCTTAAAAAATATATAGCTCTTTTTACATTTTGTATCTATTAAAAAAATTACTTACTTTGCGCCCGACTCATGTGTACGAAATAACACACTTTCAGTGCAGGTAGAATAAAAATACTTTTTGCACAGAGAATTAATTGAGGGGCTGGATGCTATAATGTGTTACGTGCCATTCACTTCCCAGCGGGCACAAAGACAAAAAACGTTCTTTGAACGTCTGTAGAACGTTTAATGTCTGCCAATTTACGTTCTAAGAATGTCCGAACGTTCCGAAACATTTTTGGAACGTTCGGACGTTCTTAAAACTTAAAACAGCAGACATTAAACGTTCTACAGAAGTTCAAAGAACGTTTTTTGTTTTTGTGCCCGCTGGGTTAACATGGCATCCAGCCCCTCAATTGCTCAAAATAGCTAATTTATTTTTTCTTTTTGTTAATGAGTAATTCTTTGCGTAGTGCACAATTTGTAATTTGTTATTTTTGAAAATTATTTTGACAAGCTATAAGTAAAAGCCGTAATAGAATTTTAAAGTTTAATATTTCTTAATGAATGAAATATCAGTGGTAGATCGGACAAATAATTAAAATTTTCTTTTTTACAATAAGCAACATTGAAAAATTTCTACACCATGACTCAAAAGGAAAACTATTGTTTTAAGCAAATTATTAGTGAATTTCCGAATTATTTAAATTGATAATTTTATAAATTGATACTTATGGTCATTGCTGCAGTTTTGTGAAAAATACTATACTAAATTTGTGTGCATAATATATATATATATATATATATATATATATATATATATATATATATATATATATATATATATATATATATATATATATATATATATATATATATACATGGGCGATTCCACGTGAGATTTTAGTCGACCTCTTAAAATCGTCCAAAAATACTTTTTTTCTATTCTGTATCGAAAAAAACAGATACGTATTTTTTTATTTTTTTTAATTGTCAAAATTTTCGAGTAATGAATTTTCGAAATTTTGCACTTTTAACCGTAGACCTATATTCAGTAGCTTATAAGTCCGAAAATATTGAGTTTAGAAAAAAGTTGTCAAAAAACAAAAGTTTTAGTTCTCTTTCGACTTTTAGGAAATGAAAACAAAAAATTTTTTTTTAAATTTTTTATTAAAAAAATAAAAAAATTTATAAACAAATTAATTTTTTTTAACTTTGGGTATGATAAATTTTTAATTTTCTTTTTTCAAAACATATCTGTAAATGATAAGAAGGTTTTGCAAAAAGTTTCAGAGTGGGCCTGATAAGTTTAATGGGTTAAAAAAGATAATTAAGCTGCTCGTGCAGGTCGCACGCCCGCGGCGCAATATGATTTTTTTACAATTTACTATTAAAAATTGTCTAGAGCCTGCAAATTTAATAATAATCAAAATCTGATAAAATTTGCAGGCTCTAGACAATTTTTAATAGTAAATTTTAAAAAAATGTTTTTTTCGATACAGAATAGAAAAAAAGTATTTTTGGACGATTTTAAGAGGTCGACTAAAATCTCACGTGGAATCGCCCATGTATATAAAAATTAAAAACTGTTTGGTTAATTGATGATTAGTTAAAATGTCATTTTGACCAAATACAGTTCAGTAAAATGTAATTTGGAAAATATTTATGCGCTTGAAAATTTTATATGTATAATTAAAAAAAATTAAATTAATTTAAAGGTAAGAATAACATAAAAAAGCAAAGTACATGTTAAAAATTGTACAGAATAATTACGTGTTAAATGGGAAACGGAAGCAACGTAGTCCACCGCGAAGCGGTTGACGGAGGCGCTGTTCTTATGAAATCAGTGAGGGTGCTCCGAAAAGTAGTAAATTTCTCCTGTAATGAAACTATAGTCAAATCATTTAAAAACAAGTTGTTCATTTCATGACCATTTAGCTTCCTCAATATATATTATTATATATAATTTTAAAAGTTAAATAATTATAATAGTTTATTAAATATAAAAATACATGTGTGCCAATTTTTAACTCTCTAGGTAAAAAAATGTGAACGTTATGGTCATTTTCATAATAGTAATAATAGAAAGTTTCTACCGGGTCAAGTACCCTGAATAAATATTAATTAGTCAATTTTTTTATTATAGAATAATTATTTTAAAGTGTTATGATAAAATGTCAAAAAATACAAAATTTTAATTTTTTTGTGAAAAATTAAAATATTTATTAATTCTATAAATTTTGATAAAATATGTACTTTATATACATGAATCGATTCGTTTTTATGTCAAAAAATTTTTTTTATATATTTTTGAAAATCCTTCTGTTTGATTTTTGGTATTCATGACCGTAATACACCTACAAAATCTTATCAAAATCCATCAAGATGTGTAAAAGAAAATTTGTCCATAAGAATCGGTGACATACACACACACATATATACATACACACATGCATCCGGACATTTGTTCCTCTCGACGAATTATATATGTCGTAGCCGAATAGAAAAATCCGCCGTTCAGCTAAACGCCTAGGCGGTTAGCTAACCGGCGCCCAATAGACAAATGAACATAATTATTGCTCATATTCTTCTATTGGCCTGAATGAATATCTGTCAGTTAACCAACTGACTAGGCAGTTAGCTAACCGCCTAAGGCGTTTTAGGCCAATAGACGAAATACAAACTCACGAAATATTATTAAAAAATAAAATGATTTAATTAATATTTAATTTATTAAATTAATAAATTTAATTTAATGAATTAATGAATATTCAATTATTAGATTAATAAATTTAAGAAATTAATTAATATTTTAAATTATTTCCTTTATATTTAATTTTAATTTTGTTCATTGGAATAGAACAATTATATTGTATATTGCAAACTCACGAAAATTTTGATTTTCGGTCTTTTATTTTATGTTATTTTTTTCTCTCTCCAAAACTATTTGTTCTCTCTGTCTATGCGTCGATATTTTTTACTTTAATCATTTGTCTAATTCGAATATTATATTTGATAATGGGTACAAAAAAATGCATTTGCTTTAAATCCGGTCTAAATTGTAATTCTCGATGTCATCAAAGTCTACCTTGTTCAATAAATAAACTATGTAAAAATTAAATGTATAAAATTAAATAAAATTTGTTAAAACCTAATTTATTTTTCCATGGACTTGAATAATTAAATTTATTAATCTAATAATTGAATAGTCATTAATTCATTAAATTAAATTTATTAATTTAATAAATTAAATATTAATTAAATTATTTTATTTTTTAATAATATTTCGTGAGTTTGTATTTCGTCTATTGGCCTGAAACGCCTTAGGCGGTTAGCTAACTGCCTAGTCAGTTGGTTAACTGACGGATATTCATTCAGGCCAATAGAAGAATATGAGCAATTATTATGTTCATTTGTCTCTTGGGCGCCGGTTAGCTAACCACCTAGGCGTTTAGCTAAACGGCGGATTCTTCAATTCGGCTACGACATATATACTACACTTGAAA
Source organism: Leptopilina drosophilae (assembly GCA_032873175.1). Lineage (NCBI taxonomy): Eukaryota > Metazoa > Arthropoda > Insecta > Hymenoptera > Figitidae > Leptopilina > Leptopilina drosophilae. Next base: position 12,162 of record JAVJHS010000056.1, on the reverse strand, counting down.
ATTTGTAAAAATAATTTATTCTAAAAAATTCGGAAATCGACATCACTATAAGGCTTCCTTTATGAGGAAGCAATAACACAATTAGCAAAGGTTAGACGCATTTTTTTGAAACTTTGTGAAATCGTAATTCAATATGTAAATATCCTTCCCACAAATTATTCCTTAAAATTTTAGAAAATAAAATATATATTAAATTTATAAAATTTAAAGTAGTTAGAAATATTATTTATAAATTATAGATCTTAAGTATACTTCAGATAATAATGTGTAGAGGAGAGCGGGGCTGTAATTGCCGATTTAAATTAAATGAAAGAAAGTTATAATAATATTTATACATACCATTGTTATACCGGTTTCCGTCCATTTAAGGCTTAAACTCATACATAATACGTTGAAAACAATGATTTTTCTTCTAAAATGTGCAACTTTTTTATAGAAAGTATAATTTATACTGTCTTTCTTTATTTAAAATAATTTTTCACTTTCAATGTATGAACAATTAATTCTTATATAATAATATAAATTATACTTTTTAATGCTCAATTTCCGTCCACTAAAATTCGTTTGCTCTAGTATCCGTATCCGTCCACGGATTGCCCTAGTTTCTGTCCAGGGATATATTAGGTATTGTTAGTAAGTAAAAACCTCAAAATTTCAATTTAAACGTCTTCTAAAATATTGTAACAATATGAGTATATAATTTTATGAACAAAAAAACTGTTCAAAGTATTCAAAAAATATAAATAAAAAATAAACGGAAATAAAACATGAAAGTTCTATAGGTAAGGTCAGTTGGGGTAAATCGAAACAGTAGTTATTTTACTTAAATAAAATAGTTTAAAAATAATCACGTCCTTAAACGTCGTACCTTAGATCACCCCCAACAGGTTGTAAGTATTTTCCAATTTTCGGTTTGTCAATTAGCAGCAGTATACACAAAAATATTGTAGTCCTATTGCATAAAAAGTTGAAAATCAAAGAAGACACTCTTTCACTTTCTTGTCTCGCATTGGGAAAAAATTAAATAAAAATTCACAGTAAATTTTATAATTATCTCTTATTAATACTACAACAAAAATCAAGTTTAATTTTTTAATTTTGCAAACTTTAATTGAAAATAGGATATTGTTTCTATTTATACCTAAAAACTGGAAGTTCGGGGTAAATAGAAACAGAAAAATTTAAACAAAATTTCTTATTATAGAAAGAGAGAAAATTGTTTCTATCAAACTACAACTAGGGGAGACCGGGGCTAAACCGGACAAGTCAAATATTTCCGAAACCGTGAAGAATTTCAAATCATGTAAATAACCTATGAACGCGCAATTAGGTGATGCATATGCTGCATGAGGTTTTAGGGACGTGTCATTTTTCTTGTAATAATAGTTGCCGTTAATATATGAAAATGTCATTTTTTGAGGTAAAAGTAAAAAAAAAATTTTCTCATTTTTTTAGGTTTTTATCGTTAAAGTTAAAGTGCAAATATCATACTGCAATTTTTTTTAGCTCAAGGTGTACTGAGTTTAGTAGAAAAAAAGTTTAATTGAAAACATTAAGCAGAAAAAATATATTGCAGGATAATTATAAGATGACTGTGTGGGGCTGAATCGGACATCGTGGTAAAAAACAACCAAATGTTTGAATTCTTTAATTTATTTTATACTAATTAACTATTTTATATTATATTCTTTGCATAGAACCATTTTATAAATAAATAAATAATTTATATTAAAACTCGAATTCGCAAGCGAGTTGCTACAAACAGACAAGTCTGAAAACTGTAATTCATTTTATATTATATTAATTACCGATTTCACAGTTTATATTATATTCTTGGTATAGAAATATCTGCAAATAAATAAAAGAAGAATTGAATTGACTTTTCTACAAAAAAACGAAAATTTGTGACTCATTCTTTAATTAATTAGCCGTGTCCGATTTAGCCCCATGGGGTGTCCGGTTTAGCCCCACCAATTTTCGTATTTTCGTTTTCGAGGTAGTCACCTTCGAAGCAATATATCTTCAAAGCTACTGTAGTTTTTTAAAATCGAACAAGTGCGATTTGTAGGTGAAGGTACAAGGCTTCAAAACGGTATATTACTCTTTAGCAAAAAATATGTTTTTGTATGAGTTTTCTGGTCAAGGACCAAATCCGTCCGGTTTAGCCCCGGTCTCCCCTACTACTAAATGGCTTTCCTACTTAAACTCGACTTCGAAAGTCTGTAGTCAAGTTAAACTTGCCAAAATAAGATATTCTTATTATTTGAGATAAATGAAGATGAATAGGACAAGAGAATATAATTTTTTAAAGATGTTAAATGGTTTTATATAAACGTTTTAATGTAGCCAATTTTTAATACTTTTTACGAATGGCGTTCGAATATTCACCCAAAATAGTTCACAATTTTGAATCTCAATTTTGAAGCTCAAATAATTTTGAGTACTCGAATTTTTCGGGCACTCGAAGTTTTCAAGTACTCCAATTCATTCGAGTACTCGAAATTATTCGAGCTTTTAAATTACAAAAAACTATTAATAAGTAGAAAATTTCGAATTTAAGGGATTTACTGATCGTAGAAAATCGTTAGGTGTTAAAAGCCAACGCAGAATAGAATTTTTAACCGGAACCGCAATCTTAAGCGTAACCGTAAGAATGAGTTAAAGAAGGATAGGTATATTGTTTGTCCTTCTTTAACTCATTCTTACGGTTACGGTTAAGATTGCGGTTTCGGTTAAAGATTCTATTCTGCGTTGGCCTTAAAATAATTAACCTACTAACTAAGTTAAGAGATTTAGGGAGAATTCGATATTTTTTACTTATTATTATTTTTTTGAATCATTTATATGCTCGAATTCAATCGAGTACCCGAAAGTATCGAGTACTCGATTCCACTTGAGTACTCGAAAGTTTCGAGTACTCGATTCCACTTGAGTACTCGAAAGTTTCGAGTACTCGAAATATATATATGCAGGGAGTGTAAAGGCTCAGCTGTCAAAATGATTCGCATTACATTACTCTGGCCTTTCCCATTTTGCAACCGCGTTTCTGCATGGATTCAAACAATTTTTCGGATTTAGGTAATGAAAAAGATTTGTGTCGTTGGTTCGGATTCAGATTTTGCAAAAATTGCTTGTGTGAAGAGAAAAACTCGTTCAAAAATGATTGTTTACCAATCTCACGACATTTAAATCAGTCAGTGCCGTATTTGTTGGGTGATAACTGTAAGTCGCATATTATCGAGAAATTTCAGAAACCATTGAGCACCGTTAAAAATTCACGCTAATATCGTTCACGAAATCGAAAATAAAATTACACTTCTTAAAAATTAATAATTTGCATATTTTAATACCAAACATATTCATTTCGATTAAATTATAAATTTATTTAAAGTATTTGATTTATTGGTAGTTTGGGTTAATTTTTTCAAAGCAATGCAGTTAAATACCAAAAACAAAAGAAAAACTAGCATCTTTTAAGGAAAAGGCTTTGGAGATAGAAAGCTTCGAAGATGAAAAATAAATTTTCTTTCACATTTATAAGCGTAATTAAAATAGGTTTTTTCGTAAAATATACAAATCTAACACCCTCATTTTATATTACCATCGAAATATTCTGTTTGAAAATAATAATAAAATGAAAATAAAATGACCCAAAATTTCAACACCTGATTACTTCAAAAAATACATTTTTTAAAAAAATATTTTAGGGGAAAAAATGTACACATATATTTTCAAAAATCATAGATAACTTGAAAAATAAAGAAAAAAATTTTTCAAGTGGCCAGTTTCATTTATTTTGACCCATATATATATATATATATATATATATATATATATATATATATATATATATATATATATATATATATATATATATATAATCATTTATATATAAATATATATATTTATATTATATTATTATATTATATTATATTATATTATATTATATTATATTATATTATATTATATTATATTATTAGTATATATAGTTATATTTTATTTATATATCTATATTTATATAGAACTCTCTAACTCTCCTTATATATATATATATATATATATATATATATATATATATAAAATTATATTATATATTATATATTATATATTATATAATTATATTTTAATTTACTTTTTTACATTATTTAAACTAATACAACACATTGTTTTCAAATTTATTTTAATATTTTACAGATAGAAGTTCGTGAAAATGAAGATGTGCAAGAAGTCCCCGAAGAACAAGTAATTATCTTTTACTTAATAATTTTACAAAAATTTCAAAATATGCTCTTAAACAAAACTTTTCCCAGGTATACGAAGTGGATGATCTTCAAAATGAATATGAAGATACGAATGAGATTGAAGAATTTTCTGACAACGACAATGATTTTCCCATAAACGAATTTGATGAAAGTATGGAATTTGATACTGATGATAATGATGATATCGATCCACATTTTTGCAATAATGAATTGTATAAAGTAATACAATCTGCAGAAATATTAAGTACTATATCTACGCCTGCAATTGTTAGTCGGGGGGAACTAATAATGATTTTTTTAAAATATGCAATTGTAAATAACTTGTCACATACAGCTATAGAACAATTATTTAAGACCGTGAACTCTATGTTTGCATCACGTGTTTTACCGGAGAGTAGATATATGATTGATAAATTGTTTTTTACAACAAATTACGTTAACTATCATACACTTTGTTCAGAATGTGGTACTTATCTTGGTACATTTGTTAGATCTGATCGTCAAAAAGAGTGTAGTAATTGTAAGAAAATAATTTCTCTGAGTGATAAATATTTAAAAAACTTCTTTGTAACATTTAATGTAAATTTTGATATTAAAGAAATACTAGAAAGCAACTCAAAATATTATAAGTATGTTGTACAAGAACGAATGCATGAAAGTGGTATTTTTAAAGATATCTATGACGGAATTGCTTATAGAAACTTTGTTAAAAATTTAGATCCAGAAGTTAGAAAACGATACGCTACATGTATTTTTAATTGCGATGGAGCTGTCAGATTTGAAAACTCTCCTCATTCAGCTTATCCAATTTATTTAATGGTTAACGAAGTACCCTTACATGTTAGAACATCGCAACCAATTGTTTGTGGATTGTGGTTTGGAAAAGGTAAACCCAACATGGATGTTTTTTTATATGCTTTTGTTGAACAGATGAATGATATGAATGAGAATGGTATTCCGTGTAAAATAGATAATGAAGTAATTAACATAAAACCTTATGTAATTTGCTGTTGTGTTGATTCAGTCGCCCGCGCTTCAATGCAAGGTATTACTTTATACAATGGCGAATGTGGTTGTGCTTGGTGCCTACAAAAAGGTAAATATATTCCAAGAGTTGGAGGTAAACGCGGTGCTTGGAAATATCCTTTATTAAAAGTAATGCCTGAGGATCGAACTGAAGAAAATATGTTAGAATGTATGTCATTGCTTGTAAATCCTGTTAATAATGACGACGAAATGCAACAAGCAGAAGAGCCATTAGATATTCAAAGCGTTAATGATAATAATGAGGAAGTGCTAGAACCAGAAGATTCTTCAGATGAGGAAACTAACTTACCAAAAATGTTGGGAGTGAAAAGTGTATCGCCTTTAATAAACTTAAAAGAATTTAATATTGTTTCAGGGTTTTCGCCAGATCCAGTGCATTTTGCATATTTAGGTATAGCTAAACAATTAAGTAATTATTGGTTCATTAAAAAAAATTCACCTTTAAAAAGGACTTTAAGTAAAAAAGATTTCAAAGTAATTGACAAGTTATTAGGCAAAATATCTGTTCCTCATCACAGTATGCGCTTAACTCGGCCAATAAGTGACAGAGCATATTGGAAGGCAAAAGAATGGGAAAATTGGATACTTTATTACAGTTTACCCATTCTTCAACTATTTCTATCGCCAAATTTATGGAGACATTGGGCTCTCTTCGTTGAAGCAATACATATTTCTTTGCAGAATGTTATTACTGTTAATGAACTAGAACATTTAGAATCCCTAATTAAAAAATTCTTGTTAGGAACTGAGAAATACTACACAAAATTTGCAATGACTTATAATGTTCATCAATTAATTCATTGGGTAACATCTCTAGGTAACTGGGGTCCCTCATATTGTCACACAACTTATTCATTTGAAAGTGCTAATGGAAAACTATTGGACACAATAAAAGCTGCAAAAGGAGTTACACATCAAGTAGCTAGAAACTTATGTTTAAGAAAATGTGATATTATTTTGCGAAATAAAATTCTACCCTTCTCTTCTGCTCGTATAAAAGAATTGTACTTAAATTTTAATGGAAAAATTACCAAAAAAACTTTCAAAATCAATACTATCAGATATTTTGGATCTGCTAAAATATTAGAAGATAATATAATAAATCAGTTAAATCTCTCTCGTCAAACGCTTTCTTATAAAAAAATTGTAAAGGATAAATGTATCTATTCATCAACTATATGTAGATCAGAACGTTCTGATAACAGTTACGCGCAAATGACAGATGGATCATTTATAAAAATAAAACTTTTTATTGTAGATAAAGCGACGAATTCTGAATATACTCTTTGTCAAACATTAGTAACTGAAAATGCATGGCAAAATGGATGTCCTGTTTTTAAAAAAATCGCGTATCGCAACAATAATTTTTTTGCTGTTAATACGAATGATATAAAAACGATTTGTGTTTTTATGAAAGTAAAAAATGTAGAATATATTTGTCCTTTTCCAAATTTACATTCCTTTGAGTAATTTTGAAATTTAATAATATTAAAATATTTTAAGTCATTGTATATGAACAGTAGAATCTCCCACAAGTTAATTTTGGTTGAAGTTCAACTTAATAGAGAATTGACGTCTAAGGAGAAATTGTTCCGCAATAACCTATTGCGCAAGGCGGTTCATTTTAAAATATATAATGTTTCAATTCTTTTGAGGTTTTGATGTGTCAGACATCTTGATACCAAGATGTGTATGTATGTATGTGTGTATGTATATATAAAAGTATTTAAATAATTGTTAATGTTACTGTATATTAAGAATAATATACAGCATACATGAATTTACTAGAAATTAAAATTATAAAAAATAAATGTTAATTCTTGTACCGTTTTGTAACATTAAATTGATTAATTAAATAAAAATAACTTTCTTGAAACAAAATTTTTATTTTCCATAAGAACATTTTTATTTACACCTACATGTTTTTAACAATCAAGATGCACTTTATATAAAAATTTAATTCATCTAATGATTCCAAAATGTATTTAAAAGTGATATACGCTAATTACAATTTATGGTTTATTTATCAATTTTTCATATTTAGATTAAAAAAATTTTTTTAAGAAATAAACTTGTTTCTATATTCTTTATTCATAATTGTTTTCAAAAAATATTTAATAAAGAAACAAAGATTACAAAGCCTTTTTTCATATTGTGTTAAAATATTAAATAACTGAAACCGACTACTTAACAAAATTTTGTCAATTGATTCGCAAACTCATGAGCGCGCAGAGAATACGCCCATTGCATTGCTAACACTTGTTACATGGAAAAATTTATTATTAACAAGCACTTTTCACTAGGCAAACATAACCTCAAAATTATTTCAAAAAAATAGTTCAGAAAGTACACTGAAAAAAAAATTATTTGATTCAAATAACGGATTATTTGACTATTATCAAATAAATATTTACTTGAATCAAATCATTTTTATTTGAATCAATTAAATAGTATTTGCTTCAAATACTGAAATATTTTATTCAAATACAATTTATTTGATTCAAGTAAATATTTATTTGATAATTAAAAGAGCAGATCATAACTTAAATATAATATTTTTTGCATTTTTCGAAATATTATTTAAAACTTATCATTTATATCAAATTGTTTAAATAATCAATTTCATATGTAATAAAATAGTTATAATTTTTGACCTGTAACTATAGGAGTAGAGAATCTGTGCCCTATATTTAGACATATAATAATAAATTTTATGGTACCTTTTTTACACGTAAATAAAAAAAAGATTAAAGATGATCCAAAGTTTGACGCAAAGGAACACAGTCCCTTGAAGGACACTAATGGGACAATGAGTGCAAAAGAGATAGGTAGATATTGTTATTCTTCTCCTACTCATGATTTTCTGCTTTCGGTGAACGTATTCTGTTTATATGTAATAGCACCCTAAAAGGTTGAAAAAAACGTTTAAACAACCTAATAACCACATTGAAAAAATTTAAAACGCACTGCTGACTTCAATGCGAGACAGTAGCGCGCTCTGTAATAAGGGATAGCAGTTAACCGCAAAAAGTGAGCATCTCTATTTTTCGGGGTCAGCAGTTACCCCTGAAAGAGTAACCGCTCGCTTTTTACGGTTAACTGTATTCCTTTCTGATAGAGTGTATACTACAGTCCTGCAAAGAAATATGCATAAGTTCTTTATTTTTAGAGTTTACTCATTTTCTTATTGTTTTAACTTTCTGGTTAGAGTTTTACGCATTACATGAGTATATTGTTGATCACCAACAAATCATTTGACTATAAATGTGAAATATATTTCTTAATTTTCCTTATTATGTTAACTTTTTTTTATTTAGGTATTCGATATCTTAAGATTTTTATATACTTGAAAAATTGGAACCAAACCTTCAGCAAGCCTATTATACAAAACTTTATTTTATTACTGTGCAACTCAAAGTGAAATTTCTAATGATTCATTTAAAAAAATTTGACTAAAACTAATATCTTCTCATGTGATGAGAATGGAATATATATACCTAGGCGCGAAGTTCAGGCTTTATAAAGATTGACTGAGCATTGGTCAATATTGATTGAGCATTAGTGAGTCAGCGGGAGCAGGACTGATCCAAGCTTTAATGTAACACCGATTCCAGACTGCAGCGCGAGCCTTGATTGAGCATTGGACACCAAGGCTCAATCAATGCTGCGGAAGCCTGATGCGGGACTGAACAAGACTGCTTTCACTGTTCCCAAGTTTAAGCGTCTCTCGCGTTCCTTCTATATATAATATAAATATATTCATTCCTAATAATAATAATAATAATAATAAGAGATTGTTCATATTCAACTACCTAATTAATTAAAACGACCGAGTGATAAAATCAACAAAATATAATAATAAGAATAAATACTATTGTTATTATTTTTATCCATATTATATGCGTGTATAAATTTAATGACAATAAGTTACTTCTATTATAATTATATATTATTTCCACATAAATAGTATATTATTACTAAAAACAAATGTCATTTGAAATAGTAACCAAAAAATAATTTTAGAAAAAAAGACAATTTTTCTGTTAATTAGTAAATTTGTTTTTTTGATTTTTTAACAGAGTTTTAATATTATTTACAAACATGTTCACATTTTTTATTCACAAGACAACAAATAATTTTATTATTTTATGTATCGCTTAGAAACGAGAACGGAAAAATATTCGCTTGCATGTAGGATCGAACACCCATCACGTCAGGATTTTGAGAAAAGTGAGGGTAAAGATCCCAAAAAACGTGTTTTTGAGCGTTTTCAATATTTTTTTCTCCTAAACCTGACGTGCCAGAAACTTCTACATAGACTTAAATTGAATCTTGAATTTTACACTACAAGACCCATATCCGTAAAACCAAAAAAATTAAATTTTTTTCAAAAAATTAGGTTGAAGTTACCAAAAATGTGTATTTTTGAGTTACTTTAATGGATTTTTTAAAATTGTTAAAATATGCGAGAAATGTTTTAAATGAGTATAAATAAAACATTAAAATTAAAATCAAATGTAAACCTTGACATATTTTTGAAAACGAATCTCGGATTCGTAATCAGCGACCCCAAAAACTCCCGAGTAACAATTTTCAAACGAATCTAAAACAATTTTAAAAAATCCATTAAAGCAACCCAAAAATACACATTTTTGGTAACTTCAACCTAATTTTTTGAAAAAAATTTAATTTTTTTGGTTTTACGGATATGGGTCTTGTAGTGTACAATTCAAGCTTCAATTTAAGTCTATGTAGAAGTTTCTGGCACGTCAGGTTTAGGGGAAAAAAATATTGAAAACGCTCAAAAACACGTTTTTTGGGATCTTTACCCCCACTTTTCTCAAAATCCTGACGTGATGGTCAATTTTTGAACCTGAGATCGTGTTCAGCATCAAAAAATACTTCGGAAACCACTATCATATTTTATAAAAAAAAAGTAAGCCTTTTTTTGTTGACAAATGTAATAAATAAATTATGAAAAATATAAATTTATTCAACAATTATTTATACTAAGAAAATAAATAAAAAAGCAATTAAAATTTTAATAAGTTTCAAAAATACACGTATAAATACATGTGTAAATACACGTGTAAATATATGTGTATTTACACGTGTATTTACACGTATAAATATATGCATGCATAAGCAAAAATCCTATGCATTCTTTTGGATATATAAATATTGAAAAATTATGACACGTGTATTTACACGTATAAATGCACGCATAAGCAAAAATCCTATGCATTCTTTTGCATATATAAATATTGAAAAATTATTAGGACACGTGTATTTACACGTGTAAATACACGTGTATTTACACGTGTAAATACACGTGTATTTACACGTGTAAATCTTGTTTCAAATTCGTACGTATTATAACATGTGTAAAAACACGTGTATTTACACGTGTTTTTACACGTGTTTTTTTTCAGTAGGGTTCTCACAAATACATAAGTATGTACATAAGTAAGTAAAGAGACTGTAATTGAAGAGAGATTAATTAATTAGAGACTATAATTAAATTTACTTTAGAAAAAATTCTTTTTCATAGAAAATTTCAAATATTGGAAATTTATTATGTCGACTGAAATAGTTGCTTGTAACTTTTAACTTCTGTCATTAGTCGATGATAAAGATTATTAAGTGATATTGGAGTCTGGAAAAGATTGCGATATCAGAATTCTGGTTCGCAGTAAATATTGTAACATCTGCTGCGACTTGTATGAGTTCGAAGTCACGCCTCTATCCCTTTCTTAGATACTTTACTAAAATATTGTCAGGATTCACCGATTCGTTCTATGGTAGCTCCAATAGAAAGGACCGATAATATTATAGTTGGAAAAAAAATGACTGCATGTCTCTGAAAAATGAAGGAAAAAATACCAGGAAATGTCGAATTTCTTATATATATATTTCTCGTATTTTTCTAGTCAAAGAAAACATTTCTATCAATATCATCTGCCAAGAAGTATCTTTCTTTGGTATTTTCGAAAATGAAAATAAATACGTAAATTAAATAATTATTTTTGAAATACACTTTTCAATTTATTTAATACATATTTTTATATATTTTTGTCTATTTTTATATATTTTTGTATATTTTTATAAATATTTGTATGTTTTTATATATTTTAATATATTTTTATATATTTTTATAATATATTTAATAATTATCAATTAATCCAAAGTCAGATGAAAAAAAATTTAATTTAACATTCCGAGGGCACCGCTCTTCAGAAACGAAAAAGAGACGAATTTATTTTTAATACCTTAATTTTCTATACTTACAGTACAACTATCCTTTTCCAGAAAATTCTCGCAATTAATGAATAATTTCTAAATTGTCAAAGGACTCAAAAATAACAAGACGCATAGTGAAAAATAATTCCACTTTGATAAATTCCTACCGAATGATAAATTCTACCTTTAATAATAATTAAAAAATAATTCTTCCAAATGAATAAAAATTCTAAAAATTAAAACCCAAATAGCTCAGAGAATCAAATAAAGAACTTATCTCACATAATTCCAATCTATTTTTTCCAAACATTTGAACGGAAATAATTTCGTACTTTTAATTCAAAACAAATATAACAGAAATAGTTTCAATTTTTAGAAAACTAAATTAAAAATTGTTTTAGATATAAAATGTAAAATTACTTCAGAATATTGTTTTTATGAAACACGAGTATTTTTATTACACAATATTTTTTTTTATACAAGCTTTTTTTTTCTTTTATCACAACAACAAAAAAAAAAAGGTTTATTTTTAAATTTTTTTTTTTTTATCATGGTGCTAGCCAAGTCGATTGATGGTCAAATACGTGACGCTGGTATAGAGAGAATGATGCGA